>NDXB01010448.1:63807-89256 GCA_002631895.1 Agapornis roseicollis
CTAAGGCACAAACAACCAGGTGCTTGGTGGCAGCCAGCATGGCTTCACTAAAGGGAAATCCTGCCTGACCAATTTGGTGGCCTTCTACAATGGGGCTGCAGAACTGATGGACAGGTGCAGAGCAGTTGATGTCATTACCTGGACTTATGCAAAGAGTTCGACACTGTCCCACACAACATCCTTGTCTCTAAATTGGAGAGACATCAATTTGATAGATGGACCACTCGGTGGATAAAGAACTGGCTGGATGGCCACAAGCGAAGAGTTGTGGTCAATGGCTCAGTGTCCATCTGGAAACCAGTGACAAGTGGTGTCCTTCAGGGATTGGTGTTGGGACCAGACTTGATCGACATCTTTGTTGCTGACATGGACAGTGGGATTCAGTGCACCCTCAGCAAGTTTGCTGATGACACCAAGCTGTGTGGTTGGGTGGATACGCTGGAGGGAAGGAATGCCATCCAGAGGTACCTTGACACGCTTGTGAGGTGGGCTGATGCCAATTTCATGAAGTTTAACCATGGCGAGTGCAAGGTCCTACACCTGGGTTGGAACAATGCCAGGCACAGCTACAGGTTGGGCAAAGAGGAGATTCAGAGCAGTCCTGCAGAGAAGGACTTGGGGATGTTGGTTGATGAGAACATGAACATGAGCTGGCTTCAGTGTGCGCTCGCAGCCCAGAAAGCAAATTGTATCCTGGGCTGCATCAAAAGGAGTGTGACCAGCAGGCCAGAGGAGGTGATCCTGTTCTACTCTGCTCTCGTGAGACCTCACCTGGAGTATTATGTGCAGTTCCGATGTCCTCAACATAAAAAAGACACGGAACTGTTGGAACAAGTCCAGAGGAGGGCCACAAGGACAATCAGGGACTGAAGCATCTCCCATACGAAGACAGGCTGAGAGAGTTGGGGCTGTTCAGGCTGGAGAAGAGAAGGCTGTGTGAAGACCTTCTAGCAGCCTTGCAGTATCTGAAGGGGGCCTATAGGGATGCTGGGGAGGGACTCTTCATTAGGGACTGTAGTGGTAGGACAAGAGGTAATGCGTTAAAACTTAAACAGGGGAGGTTTAAATTGGATATAAGGATGAAATTCTTTCCTGTTAGGGTGGTAAGGCACTGGAATGGGTTGGCCAGGGAGGTTGTGAATGCTCAGTTCCTGGCAGTGTTCAATGCTAGGTTGGATGAAGCCTTGAGTGACTTGGTTTAGTGTGAGGTGTCCCTGCCCATGGCAGAGGGGTTGCAACTAGGTCCTTTCCAACCCTAACTATTCTTTGATTCTGATTTAGTTTTCTACAAAATAAAAGTCTAAACTATGATCTGTTACCTTGAGTAAAGCCACTAAACCAAGCCAGGCAGTGGGATAAGATAAATCCAAGTATGTTAAGAATTCTTTCATATTTTCATTATTTATTGGGTTTTCCTTATAATATCATATCATAAAAATCAAATAGATTTTCTGATGCACAATGAACATGAGATTTTCAAATACTGCTGTGATCTGTTTTTAGAATAAGCACAATTGACTAGCACACTGGTATTGACAGAGTAGAGGATTAAAATCCTAATAATATGGGCCATGCACCATGTATACCTTCTCTCCAAGAAAAGTCATTTCTTTGAAACAGCATTTGGCCAACTCTTTACACCATTTGTTTGCCATTTCACTTTCAGTTTCTTGAGTAGGAAATGTGCAGAATTTCAAGACAATAAATAAATCACATCAAAAAATATTGAGATTAGAGCAGACAGTATATCTTTAAAAATCAAGAAGTTCACTGCATTATAGACTGAAATGTAGTACTTTTTAAAAAATAAAAGTTAGGCATAGTCTTCAGATATTCATCTCTGCCCATCTCTTAAGCTGAATGTAATGCAAAGCAGTGATCTCATATCATGGAGGAATACAAGACCCGAAACTATAAAGAAGGTGACTGCTAATAGAAATTAAAATGCATCAGCTCTCTTTTGTAGCTAATGTGAATATCCACATACTTTCAAGTTTATTCAGGGTTTTATGTATTTTTCTTCTTAGAAAGCTGGACTGTCAGCAATACCTAGAAAGCTTTACTAGTGGTGAAGAAATTGAAGCTAAAAGTGCTTCTTTGCCACAATTTAATTTTCATGTTTCAGAAAGGTGTAGATGCTCAGTACTTTGATATAGAACATTACATAGCTACATAGAATGCAAATTTGGTTTACTTTACAATTTCTTAAGTTCTTAAGGGACAAACTAAAATAGGTTTTTATTTATAACACTCTTGCTTCCACAGTGTTTTTCATCTGCACTGCCTTTTCACCTCATTTTCTTAAAGCTCAACACCATGTTTTTGTCCAACACTTTCAGAAAGCCGTTGTAATGTAAAGGAAATAACTAATACGGCGACTTAAACATTAATGCCATTCATATCAGGATTTGAATGTGTTGAAAACAGAAGAGGGGGATGAAGAAAAAATATAAAACAAACAAACAAAACCAAACTAAAACAAAGCAAAAAAACCAACCCAAAACAAACAAAAACCAACCAAACAAACAAACAAATGAAAGAAAATCAACAAAACAGAAAACCCAAACAACATAACAGTGGAAGGGTGCTTGGGTTTTAGTGCCATATCATTTGCCTCCACACTCAGTGAAGTTGGAATCCCTTTATGGTCATCTAGAGGTGATGGTGACACTAAACTGAGTGTCCAGAGACAACTTCAGCTCCAGCCCCAGCTTGCCCAGCCTCACTAATTCTTTTTACATTTTACTTTTGTATACTCTCTTAATTTTATATTATGGTGTGTATACTACACATAGGGCACAGTTTCATAGCTTGCTTCAGTATTTTAGAAGAACTCTCAAACCAGTACAATATATGTATATCTATTATAAGTTGTTACATTTTAAAAAATAATTATGGGAGGAGAAATGAAAAAATGTACAATATTAATTTTTCTACACTTCTTTATTTAACTTGGGACATCTGGTCTCATGTTTAGGTTATGTGGAAGCTTTGGTGATACCTGCAGGAGCAAGGAGAATCAAAGTTGTGGAAGAAAAACCAGCTCGCAGCTATTTAGGTAAATATCTATTTTGGTATTCATGTCCTGTTTTGGACAACACTGGAGGGTGTTAGCTAAAGATGCTTTTAAAAGCATTTTTAAAAAAAGAAAACAACAAAACAAACAACAAAACAAAAAAACAAACAAAAAAAAACAACTGAGTGGAAAAAAATCTGTGAAATATATGCCTAAAGAAATTTTGTAGAAATAGGAAAGTTAAAAAAATCATAATGGTTATATCACCATTCTTCAAATAGATTTTATTTTGAGCTCTCGTCTCTTGTCATTTTGTTTAGAGAAATGTTTCAAAGAATGTATCAGATGATTTAAAAATAATTCTGCATACATCAACATTTTCAATTTTCTGTATTGAAAGCACTAAAGAAAATATTTCACATTAAAAATAGTGAAAAAAAAATTATGCTGAAACACGGAATGATTTGTGCTCAGACAACAGAAAAAACCCCACACTGACCAACATATAGCATACCACCAACAAAGTCAAACAAAATCTGTAAAATAAGATTTAAAAAGCAGAAAAGTATTTCTTTGCATTATTTTGGATTGTCTGACTGTTTTAATGGACAAATTAATCACAATGAATTTTTATTTTTGGAGGAGGGGGCATTTGGGGTTTTTTTTGTAGTAGTTGTTTGGTTTGGGTTTGATATTTTTTTTGTTTATTTTTTGATTTTGGGGCAGGGGTTAGTTGTAAACTTATATGAAATTCTTTTTCATTAAAAAATGTTTTTTTTCTCTCCTTTAATGAGTTCTGAAGCAGTTGTGTAGGAGACTATACTTTGTTAGTATTATTGTTAACAGTGTGTGAGTATCTGAAGTATCATAACTGGTGTTGTTCCATGCCCTCCTTAAGTTTAAATTGGGAGAGACTTAGTATGAGGAATCAGATAATGAAGTGAAGAATTCTCTAGTTTAATCATGGTTCTTAGTTCTGCTCAAAAGTAAGATCTACATTTAAAGGAACTTTTGAGTGTTCTCAATTGAGAACATTCAATGGAGCAAATTCAGATGTTCAGTCTTATGACAGGCTAAGTTATCAATGGATGACTCTTGGTCTGTCATGGGGTCTGCATCTGTTGTGTTAAGATACAAGAGGAGATTTAGAGATCTCAGTTATTTCAGTGTTCACCAGTCGACCACAGATGTGGGTATATAAGAGTGTCCAATCAAGTTGGGGTTTTTTTGTTGTTTGGTTTTGGTTTTGGTTCTTTTTTTCCCCCTCTGTGTCTACCATGTTAACATACATGGACAATGGAAATACTATTGTACTGTTGGGTTTAGTTGTTTTGTTGGTTTTTTTTAATAACGCAGAAATCAATAACTGTTGGAATTGTATTTATGGAAATCAGTTCCTTTTTTTATGAGTAAGAAACTGATTCACCCCTTACCTTAAGAAAGGGAAAAATTATGTAATGCTTTTCGCACTCATGAAATAATGTCAGTCCTGCTGCTTGTTTCTGAATGCTGCTAATTAGCTTTTAATTGCTTGTACTTCAATTTTACTTTTCTTAATTTCACTGCCAGTCTGAATGAGGATCAGACAGTATTTCACTGCAATATTTTTTTGTTAAGCATTTATGGGGAATCAGGAACAGGTCTATTACAGTATTTCAAATTAAAACCTGTGTTGTTGCACTTTTTTGGTTTCTTTACTAGTGAGATGTATCTAAACCTTCATTTACAGGAGATGTATTCTGGAAGCGTAACAGAACATTTTAAATGGGAATATTTTTTGATAGGACGCAAGTTTGGAGGAGGAAACATATATATTTCCTATTAGAAACAATATTTTTCAAAATACTGTGATTAAAAATGTGAAATATAATAGATATTAAATTTATGATTCTGATTTGTTTTCTCTTACAGTTCTGTATGCCAACTTTGTGTTGCATAGTACTTTACATTTCTGTACCTCTTTCTCTGTACATTTCTCTGTACCTCATTTCTCTATAAACATTTTAGCATTATGGCTTTTTAAATAATATAGCTCATTATACAATAGTAATTGTATAATTTGAGATATAGCTATAAACACAATTTAATCCAGTGTACGCTGAGAGCTGTGGCTTGCAAAGTAGTAGCTAATTTAAACTGAGGGAATATTTGATCTCTGTTGTATAGCACAGGTCAAATACAGAGAGAGTCAAAATTAAATACCCTTCTCTGTATTTAGCTGGTGGTCAGGAACCAGAGTCACTATGATCTGGAAGCTGCGATAATGTTGCTAAGTGATGACTAAACCTACAGCGCACATCAGTAGCATCATTGTGTGATTGTGCTGTTGAAGCAAATCTTTGGAGGAGTTGTACCTGACCACCTCAGATACCTTCTTTATATGAAGTTTATCAGCATATACCACAGTAGCAAGATCTGTGACATCCAAGGAGAAAAGATAAGGCCTTTATGGAACTGGTTTATGTAGTTGCCAAGCCACTCTCAAGCATATTTAAAAAGTCATGGCAGTCAGGTTAAAGCACTAGAGACTGCAGAAAAGGGAATGTTGAACCCTTTTAAAAACTGTAATAAGGGAGATCCTGGGAACTACTGACCTGTAAGATTTAATTCAAGTGAAATTTTCAAAAAGTTATTCAAATCTCAAGACTTACAGTTTTTAAGATGGCTTTGAAGAGAACACATGATAACCTGAATGGAAACAGGTTGAACAGGTGAAACAATGATCCCCTTGACAAAAGATACCGGTGAAAGTACTCTTATTTATGATTAAATGTCACATTCTTTTGTATTTTCTGGGAAAAAATAAGGGTCAGGCAAAATGACATTCTCTTGGTACTTTTCTTGGAAAGCATAACTAAATTTTGCACAGAACAAAAGGTAAAATTCACAATTCAGAAAGATGTCAACTTTCATCCTAATTTGGAGCAATTAGCTTTTTTCTTAAATTCCCGGTAAAGTGTGGAAATTTCAGCTTAAGCAAAAAATTCTAAGTTAGTACAGTGATGTAGTATTTCACATTTTCCCAGAGAAAAAAATTAAAGGATTAACAGAAACAGATTTAGCAAGTGGATCGCCAGGACCAGGGCACTGTTGCTCCCCACTGAGCACTGGGAGATGCAATAGCTGAACTGTGAAATGTTGTATCTCTATGGCTGTATAGCATATTGCACCTCATGAAAATAGAAGTGTATATCCCTTGCTCAGTAATTAAAAATATGTTGCACTCAACACCACCACTTAACTGTCACTGTGATGATGGCTGGTTTATGCTCTGCAGAGATAGAGTTGTAATTAGCAGCCTTATTCTAGCACTGAAATTTTGGTCTTGGTTACAGATGAATTAAGTTTTCACAGGCTGAGGTTTTTTTGTCTTTTTAGTTGTAGATGTATTTCTGGATTTCTTTTAAAACCTAAGAGAGGATACATTTGTGCACTGAATTTTCTGCCTTTATGTCATTACTTTGTACAGAAAATCCTCCTCTATCAAAAGCTAAGTAGATTGGGAATATGTGTGTTATTTGGAGTAAAACTCAATGAACTTGCTTACAATACAGAGTATGACAGAGTCAAAAGCGAAGTTGGATTGCCTGAATTCAATCCTAAATTTTAGGGTTGAGGATACCCTTTCTTACTTTGTTTAACTCCAGTGGCTCAAGTGAGGAATCTGAAAACAGAAAATGCAAGATCTGGCATACTCCTTGTATTATGGGGCTGGAATTCCAGTGCCCTGCCCAAGTTACTGTGCTGTGGCATGCATGTTCTTTTTTAAAGACAAGACAAAATGATGCAAGGTCTGCTCCTCTCTAGAGAGAGAATGCTTCTCCATTTGAGCAGCATGACCCAACTGGACCTTGGCGCTTTCGAGTACATTTGTTTTGGGAAGAGGATTGGCCCTACAGTTTAAACACTAAATAGAACTTAATTACCATTAATAACAAAATGACTAAATCTAAAATACCAATTTTAAAATCTTGTAAAATCACTAGTTATTTTTAGTACAGAGCTGTTCTACAGCATTATTGGATTTTATACTCTTAATATTTCTAACACAGTGCTGCAGTGGTACACAGAAGTGGTGTCTTATGCGATTGGATTTCTGCCAGTCCATAGACCTGTTGCCATTGTTTCCCATAGAAACAAAACATAACAGTATAAATATTAATAGGAGAGAAGATGATTATAGGAGTGACTCACATTAACTTACAACTTTGAAAAAGAAATTTTGGGCAAGCCTTAAACTGTCAAGGTTCTCTTACAAAGGTCTGATGCCAAACATGCAATTTCAGTGAAGAGGAATGTATGAAATGTCTTGTCCAGAAGGTGACTTCAAGTATGTTCTACTTTACATGACTATTCAGACCTGATCTGAACATAAAAAATTAAAATAAAGTAAAATTGAATAAGATTACAAGTCCTTTACAGAAGAATCTATTTCATTTACTATAGAAAACTAATGTAGAATAATAGAATAGTTAGGGTTGGAACGGACATTAAGATCATCTAGTTGCAACCCCCCTGCCATGAGCAGAGACAGCTCACACTAAACCATGCCACGCAAGGCTTCATCCAACCTGCCTTGAACACTGCCAGGCATGGAGCATTCACAACCTCCCTGGCCAACCCATTCCAGCATTTCACTACCCTAACAGGAAAGAATTTCTTCCTTATATCCAATCTAAACCTCCCCTGTTTAAGTTCGAACCCTTTACTCCTTGTCCTATCACTACAGTCCCTAATGAAGAGTCCCTCCCCAGCATCCCTATAGGCCCCCTTCAGATACTGCAAGGCTGCTATGAGATCTCCATGCACCCCTCTCTTCTCCAGCCTGAACAGCCCCAACTTTCTCAGCCTGTCTTCATACAGGAGATGCTCCAGTTCCCTGATCATCCTCATGGCCCTCCTCTGGACTTGTTCCAACAGTTCCATGTCCTTTTTACGTTGAGGACACCAGAACTGCAAACAATACTCAAGTGAGGTCTCACGAGAGCAGAATATAAGGGCAGTATCACCTCCTTCGACCTGCTGGTCATGCTCCTTTTGATGCAGCCCAGGATGCGGTTGGCTTTCTGGGTTGTGAGCGCATGCTGCCAGCTCATGTTCATTTTCTCATCAACCAGCAACCCCCCAAAAAAGCCTATGTTCTCAATGTGTGAATTAGATTTTACCTGACTTGATGATGCTTTTGAATATAAATTTAGCCAACAAGAGGAATGATCAACCAAAATGAACAAGCTTTTTCTGTTTGTTAGAAGGATCAAATTATCTGGTGAAAGTGTTTAAATAAATGTAGATGACAGTAGTATTGTCACATTTGAAGGTGGAGTAATATACACTAATGTAATGTAACTAATGTAAAATAACTAATGTAATTCTTCGAGGAGAAAGAATTCTCAAGAAGATTTTTTTTAAGATTTAGCCTAATTCCACAGATCTTGAATGTTGTCTTGTGAAAATTTTGTTTCCCATGACTTTATGATTAAAGAAATTACCACCCTGGGAATAGGTAATTGTTACCATTGCTTTAAATAAATTCTGTGATCAAATTATGAAGTATGCTGCAGCCTGTCAGTCTCTTCAGGCATTAAACACTGATATTAACTTCAACTAGTGTTAAGCACACATAATTTTGCCAAGCATTCCTTCCAGAAAGTGCTTCTAGAGCATGTTCCAGTTGAAGTTCATGTATAGCAGGATCCATAAATATTTTTGCAAACAGTTAGGTGATTTCACCTTCTTTTCAAATTACCTAAACAGGAAGTGAAAGGAGATCCAAATCACTACAAAAGAGACACATTTTATATTGGGCTTTTTTCACATATTTTGCAGCTCTTCGAGATGCTGGAAAACAGTCAATCAATAGTGACTGGAAGATAGAGCATTCGGGAACGTTCAATATTGCTGGGACCACTGTCCATTACGTTCGGAGAGGTCTCTGGGAGAAAATATCAGCCAAAGGTCCCACAACATCACCTTTACACTTGCTGGTATGACAATATGGATTGGGTTTTTTTACCCAATTCCTATGCTATTTCCTAGCATAACTAATCTTTTTTCCAGTCTCCTGAAGATAATGAGATCTGCATATGCTTATATACATATGTACACCTGCTTATAGATAGATAGATAGATAGATAGATAGATCTGTTAACCTACTTCCTAAAAAATGCATTTAAGTCCAAGAATAATCCTTGTATTGTTGAGGCAGGATGGAAGGTCTCACCATTCCTACAAATGTCATAAAAAGCTGATGTGCTTAAGGAGAGAGATTCAAATTAATATCAAATGGTTTTCATCCTGGCTCATTATTGCACAGCATTGCCATTTCTGTATTGCGATCACTAAGCTCTCCATGAAAAAGTAGGGGTTTGATGTGTTTCAGTGTAGAGGATGAAGAGTTGATAGCCACCAGAGAGGGAGACATGATGAGGAAATATTTCACAATTCAAAATCCATCAAATCCAGTAAGTTGACTGGTATATCCAAAAGAATTTTATATCTGACGTGTCTAAGAAAGGTCTCCTCTATTTAAGAGCACTGAAATCACAGAACTTAATTGTTCTCCAGATATCTGGTGAATTTTGTTTGCTTGTTTATTGTTTGACCGTTATGTTGAGTTAAATAATTTTTCCCACTGTCTTGCTTTGGATACTCTCTTTAATTTCTTCTATGAAATCCATTAGGAGATCGAAAGGCATTAAGTCATTATATCACATTTTTCAAGATTATCTCCTCACGGTTTGTCTCCTACAGTGTCTGTGTACTTAGGTAGGTTTTCCTTCTCTGTATCTTGCAGGTGCTGCTCTTTCATGATCAGAGCTATGGTCTACACTATGAGTACACAATTCCACTGGATCCTCTTCCTGAGAATCAGAGCTCTAAAGTATCGGAGCCTCTTTTCATGTGGACTCATTCTGGCTGGGAGGATTGTGATGCTGTATGTGGAGGAGGTAAAATAAAAGAAAAAATGTGCAAATGTGCACATGTGTGTAAAAAAAAAAATTAAAAAAAATATATATAAACAGTGTGCATTTCTATACAGAATGCATATACGTGTGTATACAATATGCATATGTAAATATATGTATACTCTGTGTATATACATGTGTCTCTCAAACAAATGGCATATTGACACAGTGCTGTATATTTCATAAAAATATCTTTATTATGGCTTGTTTGATTCCATACAGTGGTGGACATATTTAGTCTCATGCTTCCTGACTATATTAAAAAAATAGTGATAACCATAGGAAAAGATTCAAACTAAATAAAGTAAGTAGAAAAAGATGCTAGTCAAGGAGCAAAATCTAGATCAGCAAAGCAAATTCAGGACAGAGTTTCCAAGAAGGAATACAAGTGCATGAGCTAGAACAAGAATAGAAAGTTCATATGCATTCCACTCTGTATTTGGAACTTTTGAAGATAAATGATCTGTAAGAGACATTTCAAACTACAGAAAAGCTCAATCCAGTCTCAGATCAAATATGTACAGTTAGTAACATGAGTTGAAGATGATCCAGAAACATATGGAACAAATATTACAACAGCAGATATTAGTATGCTGATGTGATATTTTTCCTATGTTTATGTTTATAACCGTAAAAAATGTGAATTTGGAAGAACAGAATACGGTTATAAAAACAAATATTGGAACATGAACAGTACTGCTATAACAAAATCCTTTAAAAGTGCTGTTTAGAAATGGTTATTCAGATAGATAATTGCAATGAAAAAAACACTTCAGAGTTTTTTAAATTAGTGCAGCCTACAGAGATCTCTTCATACCCTGTGCAGTCAGTCACACTTACGCTGTGAATGCTGTATTGACTTTTGATACCTGTCATTCCTGCTTATGACCTTGACAGTCATGGTTGCTCTGACCAGACATTCTGAACTCCGCTGTGCACCTTGTGATTGAATCAGAAGGCCTGGAAATGTTTTACTTTCTCATAACAGCAGCTTAAAGAACACAGTGTTCTAGCTCCTTTGACTCTGTGAACAATCCTAGTGTCATGAAAGATTACTGTAGTTTCCATAAACATGCTTTTTGTGGTTTGGTAAGAAAGCTTCTTCCCTGAAGGTATTTTGTACGTGGTGCTAGTAGCATCCTCTGTTTCTTAGTAGTGCATTCCTATTCACTCGGAGTATTCATGCTTTTTACAGTTTCCTGAAGTATTTTTAGAGTAATTTTAATGCTACCACAGTCTCTCATTATTGCCCTAAATATTTCTGAAGTTACCGATCATCTGGAGAAGTCTTAAAATTCAGCATGTTGGTAATTCTACATTAATGCTTAAATAAATATCCAAGTGTTTTACTGCAATGTTTATCATATTTTTCTGTTGTAAATGGCCATCATTTTATGTTAATGTCTAAAATAGCTGAGTTAATACAAAGTTCCATAAGAGGAATTTTTACTGCAAATATTGTGAAATAGACATGAAAGATTTTTCTTACTTTAAACAGAAGCATTTTAACTGTTCTTTTAGCTCTTAGCTTAAATATGAAGCAATAATGAAATTTAAATGTTTCTGCTTGTACCCTCTGCAAATATTTGTGATTCAATTTTTAACATCAATATTTTGATTAATCTAATTAAATAATATTGCTAAATAATACTAGTTCTTCTTAAATGCTTAAAGTGTATGTCAGGAGGAAACTACTGATGAAACCATGAAACCATGATGAAACCATGCATGTGCTTTCATGCATGTTTATGAATGTAACTAGCCTGCAACCTCCTGTGTTGAAGAAAAGCTTTTTGTGGGGGAGAGAATAGGAATACATAGCTGTATTATGTAAATGCAGAAAGAACTGTCAAACATTTCAAATGCTGTATATGATAGATTAGTTGCATGTGCTGTCAAATACACAAGCACCGTGTAAAATGTCAGCTCTGGTCACGCACATAATGCACATTTGTAACTTAACTGTTCCATCCACAGGCACATTTCTGACCGCTGGTGAACATTGTGTGCTGGAGTCTGCCCCGCTCTTGCACGCACCCTCTCTGCTGGTAAACTTCCAGATAGAAAGAGTGTCAAAATGTAACTAAAGGAACAACTAATTGAAGTCTTTAATAGAAAGATTGCTAGTTTTCTAAAAATTGTGCTGCAGTCTGATTGCAAGTTATTGCTTGTTGTAGTAGTACTGCTTACGTTAAACTCCGCTTTATGACGCTTCCAGCTTCAAGAGACACTGGGCTCCAGCCCAGGCATCAGGGCAAGGTTTCTATACAGAACATGCTCTAGGTCTCTGCAGGCAGCACCTTACTTCCTAAATGATTACTCTGTAGATCAGGTCAGTTGTGCCGCCTCATTGGTTAGCGGGGAATAGTGCAGACTCCTTACTGAAGGCTGCATGTGCTGAATTCCTTCAGCTGAGTACCAGCCAGGCTACAATGTGCTGCTAAACCAGGCAGTACTACTAAGCTCAGCAAGATGGAGCATCAGGACCTGCCATTCATTTCATCATTTTAGATATTAATTAAACACCATACTTTTCTATGTAATTTTTCTGCAAGCTTTTCTCAATGCTGGGGTCTCAGTGATTAAGAAAGAAACAACTATTCCAGTAAGACTAAGGGTTCAGCCTATGATTAGTTACATGAATAAAGTAGGAAAACTGTTGACTGTAGTGTGCAGAGACTGGATTAGAGAATGACCTTGTTCACTACAAACTTTAATATGTCTGTTAGGCTCCCTACTAGCTTTCATTTTCTTGTACAGGTTTTATAGTTTATTTAGCCAATCTTTACATAAAACAGCTGTAACTGATAAAGATACCTTTGTCCTTTTTAATGAAGTTTCATGTTCCTGGTTTCCCCACATACTTGCTTTATTTTAAACTAGGTGAAAGAAAGACAACAGTCTCTTGCACGAAGATTATGAACAAGAATATCAGCCTTGTGGACAACAAGAAGTGCAAATATTTAACAAAGCCTGAACCACAGATCCGCAAGTGCAATGAGCAACCATGCCAGACCAGGTAATATTGTTTTGGTTAAATTAAACTGTAATATCTAGATGTAAAAATCTTAGTAAAAGATTTAGCTAAGAGACATGACTGACTCTGGCAATTAATATGTATAAACATGCATCCAAAAGGTTATAATGCAAACTGTAGGGAAAATAGAAACATTGGCTGCTGTTTGCCCCGAGTTTTAATGGAAGAGATCCCTTAAGCACCATACTTACATAAATTCTTATTCAGTAAAGCAACTCATTACTTTCTTGAGGAAATGTTCTCACACACTGATGTGTACTATGAAATTGAAATTTAAATGCTGTTTATATAAAGGTGGATTTAATCCCTTGCTTTTAATTAATGATATATTTTAGGATTTTGTTCAGTTAAGGCTTCTGTCCATTAAAAGCTCTCAGTAAGCTTTTGATGCACCAAGTAGTAAATAAATAAATAAATAAATAAATAAATGTTAATCAGGTATTCTACACTGATGTGACTTGAAGTCTAGAGCACATTCCGCTCACTTTTTGCCTCTTTCCCCCTGTGCCCTTCTATATATGAATCAATAGTTAGAACTAGACTCTGATGGTGGATTAGTGGAAGAAGCAGAAGGCGCTTTCTTTTTCTGAATTTACCCTCAGGAGACAGCTGCAGCATGTAGCTTTTACTCTGCAAAGCCCATTACATTTGGTCTCCCTGCAGCAAAGCTAGCAGCCTGCTCCATGCACTGGCTGGCCAGGCTGGAACAGTGTCCCTTTTCAGAGTTTGCCATCCTGTTTTGATATGGCAGCTAAGAATTATGGCTAAGGAAGTCCCCAAGAATTGTGTGGTCTTTGTTAAAGTATCTGCCATCTTTCAAGGTGGGGAGGTCAGCTAGCAATAGTTGGCTAGCATCCCCAGGAATAAGCACTGGGATAGGTCTACTGCAGTCATCTGAATAAGTTGTACATGGCATTTTTAAAGAAAACAATGCAAACTAAATAAAATGCAAATATTGTTGAAGAAGTTATGGGAAATGAACCAGAAGACAGCTTTCTTGGAAAAGGTAAAGTACTGAAATTACTGAAATGCAAGGTATGATACATTTTAAGTAAGACCAAACCACTGAGGTTTGGACTCCTCAGACTTGGGCATTACACTTTGGAGGGATATTTCATTATATACATATTTAAGGATATCTTTGTTTTATTTTAATATATTTTATTTAACATCACTGTGCACTTAATGGATAGAAATGGAATAGTCTAGGTATTTTTCTGAGGCATTCTCAACTATAAATTTTCAGTGTTCTGTACTCTTTCCAGCTTATTAAATGAAACATTTAAATGTTGCTAATTGCTTTGCTGAGAAATGTAAAAAGTTATCATAACCCTTAAAATATACCCAGTTTTAAGACAGTGTTAATGATTAGTACAAAACAAAATATTGTTAACTTTCAGTAGAAATAACTAAAACATATACTTGCATAACTAGTTGCTTGTTATTTGCACTTCAAGTATCTTAAACTCTGTTGTATTATCTTGACAGGCTATGATTTGTAAATTATATCTCTGGACTGATAGTAAAAAATAATCTTAGTTAAATGTTTTATTTTCTTACAACAAATGTGTGACAGAAGCTTGGATCAGGTTAGTGAAATCTCAGTTTCCAAAAAAACTTTTCCTTGCAATGTCTTCTGGGATACACCTTTGTACTGCATCAGTGGCAGAGCTGTTTGATTTTTAAGGGCACGGGGACATAGCCTGGAGATTCAGAACATTTGGGGAAAATTATATTCTGGAACGATTGCTGTCCAGGTACATGGGCTCTGCCAAGTGGCATCAGCCTTCTTTGCTGCTGTGATTTAAACCACAGAATCTGAGTTAGGCCTGACCCTGAAGAACATGAAGAAATCTGAGCTTTTAGACTTCCTCCAGAAGTATAAAATGAGCAATGAGCCTTTCACACAGGATTGATTTTGTCTTGCAGCTGAGTATTTTCAAACAATGCTTGACTTTACATGGATGGCATGTAACAGGCAGATCAGTGATCTGTCATCTTTAATATGTATGTTGTGGTACTTTTCTGATTTCTTGTTACTCCATTGTTTGTATTTCTTTGCAGATGGATGATGACAGAATGGACTCCATGTTCAAGGACCTGTGGAAAAGGGACCCAGAACAGACAAGTAGCCTGCACACAGCAGCTCAGAAATGGGACCCTGATCAGAGCTAGGGAGAGAGATTGCCTTGGACCAAAGCCCGCTTCTGCACAGCGCTGTGAAGGCCAGGACTGCATGACTGTGTGGGAGGCAGGAGTCTGGTCTGAGGTGCTGCATTTATTTAAATGAATAGTCCATAGTGATTATTTATGCCTTACTGGTTTTGGGGAAAAAGATTTTTTCCGTGACAAGTGGCACAGGTCAGCCTGAATATTTTCATGGTCCTAATGCAGTGATCTGGCAAAGGGATTAGGGACCAGGAAAGTCAGCCATGTGGAATTACGACTTTTTACCTAGTTAATGTCCTGGAACAGTTTCTTTTGGCCAGTTTTCAAGTACACATCATCATGTATCTCCTGATTGTATTAGTGGGTAACTAAGGGTAAATGGAATTAACGCCACCAGATATCAGCTACCAGACTTCGGGTTCAGAGTAGAAACATCGCTTGACATACTTTTGTACCAAGGGATGTTGATCAACAGATGGTTGCTGCCATTATGCTTCAGAGAGACTATGAGGGGAGCCTTCCTCTCTCTTCTCACCTCCTTTTCCAAGAATGACACAAACAGTGGGCAAAAGGGCTTGCAAATTACACAATTTTGCATACATTGCATCGTGAAGCACTGCTTTAGAATGTAATTATTATTCAAAAGGCTTCATTAATTTAAGATCTTTTAATGTGCATCTTCATTTGGCTTTCTTCCTCTTCTTAAAAGCTATGCTACTTCTAAAAGTAATTGACTGTGAAGAAAGAAGGGTGTTGTTATTTCTTCCATCTGGGCAAGCTGAATGGGTTATTTGAGGCTTCTCTCTCCATTTGAAGAGCAAAGGCAATTCTGAATGCCTCCCTTACCAGAAGCTGAGCTGTGGATCCCTTTAGGTTGAAAATACAAACAACAGCTTCTGAATGTGGATGTGGGCCCTTCTTTGAGGTCCTCTACTCACCAGCATCCCTTAATCCACAAACAAGAAAGAACAAAGATACAGGGAGTGTTTCCAGAGACGAAAAGCAGATGCTAAGGTAGAGATAAGAGAAGTGTATAGCAACAGTTCCTGGTTTGGTATGCACATGTCTATAATGCAAGTACTGTTTGTGAGAAGAATGGTATTCACTTTCAGAGGTGTGAGAAAGAAGCCCAGACTGTTTACTTGGTTTGTTTTACTTAAGAGATGATAAATAAGTGAGCATGTTTCTGTTGAAATCAATAAATGTATTTTGAAGAGTGAGGTGTTTTCCGTGGCCATTCCTACTATCACTATTATATTGGATCCTGGCCATTACTGCTTCCTGCAGTTATAATCAGCTTGGCAAAGGAGAGTTTTAATCTGCAAGCAGTGGGATGATCAAAAGCAGTGATAATGTTTTGAGAAGGAAATGGCATAATTTTTGGCAGAGTAAGTGGGAATGGTGGAAAAACCATAATTATTATCTTTTGTGCAACTCAGAGTTTTTACATGCTGCATGTGCAGACTTTGAATTTCAAATTCAATCTGGATTCTTGCATAATTTTAGAATATTTACTTTTTGGTTTAGTGTTTTTCCCTCCCAAAGGAAGGTCTCAGACACTAGCAGAATTTTTCTGAAGTTGCTTCATATCTTATTCTTGTGAATATTACATAGATTTTCTTTCATTACACATCTTTTCATTTGTAGAACAAAGATTGCCTAGTGTTTTGGGTATAATAGCTTGCATTAACTTCATCATAACTTTTCAGATGTTTTCTTATCCAAAAGCCTAGGTTTTCCTCAAGCAAATAATTTTTGATCTAATTATGTGTTTTTGGCTGAAAATGCAACTATTATCTTTCTGCCTCATAATGAATTTTTGTTCATTTGTTGATTTCCAATAAATCCAGTGTCTATGCAATTGAATATTGGAAGGCAGGAAATCACTGAAATCTTGAAATACTTGTTAGCCTGGCAGAGGTAATTAGAAGGGAATAAAATGTGATAACTATGATTTTTGTGGAAAACTGAAAAACATCTTTTTCCAACAGTGCTCTGTAAAGTGTGGTAAGGGAGTACGGCATCGGACTGTGAGGTGCACCAATCCCCGCAAGAAATGTGTTTTGTCCACAAGACCTAAAGAAGCAGAGGACTGTGAAGACTATTCCAAATGCTTTATCTGGAGAATGGGAGACTGGTCTAAGGTGAGGCATTGTTGATACTAGTGCCCCAAGGCATAATATGTTTTTCAAGCCAAATTCTGTGTAAGAATTGCTTTTGTCAGAAGGGTAGGAGTCTCCAGCTGAGAGAACAATAAGGCTACCAAAAAATCCACCAAAAAATAACCCAAACTACTCAAAAACAGGTGGTCACACTGAGACCACAGTATAAATGAAAACCAGAAATAAGAAGAAAGCATGAGATGAATCTTCAGTATCATGGAAGTCTGGTATAAATTATCTGTTGTCAGTACAGCTTCAGAAACTGTAGCTCACTTCAACATCACAGTTTGCACATTTCATTAATTTGTGTTTGCAAAGTTTATTTGTCTTTCCAGTAAGTTACATGCTCCAGCCTTATAAAGAAGCACCTTTAGCGTACTAAATTTCCACACAGACCATTTAATATCTATGAAACATCTATTATTGTCTGTTCTGAAGACTTGAGGTAGCTGTCAGTACATTATTTCCTTGGAATATGGATTTTGATTTCAGTGAGGTATATAAGCACAGGACAAACAGTAGCAGAAACCAGTGGTTAGATCTGTAATTGAGTGTGTTGTATGTTGAAGATCTGGTGCAGTTTTGAATAGCCAAAACATGCTGTAATACTGAAATTGAACCTTGTCAAGGTTTTCTCTTGCCACATCACAGACCACACTTTAGCAGAGAGACTAATCTTTTTTTTTTTTTTTCCTTTCTTCTCTTCATGACTTTGCACACAGCTACTTTCAGGTCATAACATTATTGCAGCAGTTTTTAACTTGCTTGTATGGAGAAGTATTTAATGTATTTTTAGTTGTCTTTCATGTGAGGTAACAGCTGGAAACAAGGACTAAAGCCAGCAGTGTATGGCTAGCCAGTCTTCCAAGAACTAGCTGCAAGTACTCTGTGGGCAAGTAGTGTTTCATAGAATTCTGCTTAGGAGCTCCCATTTTATGATGATAGGGTACAAATTGTCACTATCACATTACTATTTATTCCATTTCTTTTTTCAGTTTTAGAGGATAATGTAGCATAATTTTGATTTTTTTTCTTATAGTGGCGATAATTTAAAATATTTGAAAATATTTTGGATCAGCTTCACAAAAACTAGAAGATAAGCCCCATACTTCAGTTACTTCAAAAGCACAAAATAGTATAATCATTATTTTTTAAAGCAAAAGAAGCAACTAATTTTCAGTAACAGGGTTAGTATTACAAGAAGATGTATTTGGCAATAAGGTTTTTATATACCACAGAACTACAGTAAAAAACTTCCGTAATTTAACACTAGTAGCAACAGGGAGTAGACTATGGAGAAATTACTGTCTGCTTTCTTAGTTGAAGCAGTTAAATACGGGGTGCTGAGGCTATGTGGGGATGCTTAGACAGTTACACTGTGTTCCCAGTGCACTCTGGAGGAAAGATCTTTTTTCTCTAGCTCATATATTTTTCACAAACATTCATGTCATAGATGAATGTACAAGGACTTCTTCTTGTTTAAAATTTAGTGACATCTTGTTAGTTCTGCTTTCTTCCCACAGTTAAAGCTGTAACGCTGTCACCAAAATGGTACTTTAAACTTCAAAATTAGAAGATGAGGAAATAATTTCATATGAATCTGACAAAATCTGCTGAACAGTTAACATACAACCTGATTGTGAGTTGTGCAGCTGAGATTTTCCAAGATTTATACCAGAATATATATACTTTAGTTTCTCTGCAGAGATACAAGTTCAATTTAAAATGTAGTTGGATTTTTTTTTAACCTGTTGCTATTCTGCTCCATTGCTAGAGTACCTAGGAACATGAAGTCATGGCACACATGTTAATATGTCCGCAATGGGGGAAATAAATGGAAAACTCAGATAAATATTAAATCTTTGTTCAATGTTTGCTTCTAACTCAGAAGTTCAGTTCAGCCTTCTGTGTTCACTGTTTTTGCTCTTTAGGATTGTTCTTGACAGAAGGCTGTTCCTTTGAGCAGAGCCAAGTTCACCCAAGCTAATGCCAAGACTTGGCTTGAAGAAATTAAATGACATCTTTCACACATTGAATCAAGAGCCTTAATGTGATCCTTCATTGGCTTTGCTGCTCCCCTTGAACTCCTAAGGCGTAATTTTAAATGAAGCTTAAATACCACTATTACTGAAAAATAACATTATTAATAATCATAGTAGTGCTTTAATGGAGTTTGTTATAGAGGTACAGTCACACAGAGATCAAATAATTCTTATGCTCAATGTTTTAACATTAATACCAAGATCAAATAAAATTTAACCAAAATTGCAGCTCCAATAGTCAATAAATGCATCAATCTTTTTAAAACCCTCATTAATTTAAAAGTATGCTGTATAAGATGGCCTGTATGCAACATTAAACTCCAAAATAGCTCTTAAGTCAGCAAGGTGGGTCAATATGCTGAACATTGCTGCTGTTAACATCAGCTGGCTTCTGTCCCTGCCTTCATGAAGAGAATTAGTATGATGAGAAAGTAAAGAATAAAGGCTCAAACTGAGCTTCTGTAGCCAGCACCTAGCAACATTGCCAATTACATTATCTTTTCCCAGTGAATGCTATCCTTGGAATACCAAACTTAACAATACAAAGGTTAGATTCAGATGAAGAAAGCTCATAGGTACTATAGCGCTGGTTAGGGTGAGGTGTAGCTCAGTCTTACTGGCAGCAGTGTCCTTTACTAAGCTGCCTGCTGCCATTCATTTCAAGTCCATGCCAGGATAGGGTCACACTCAAAGGAATTCATTATCTAAAGGTAAACAAGTAGGCAGGGGAGAAGTGAAATGAAATGCATAGGAACTTCGTGTTTACACATCTGCCTGGCTTACTAGAGAAATTCACATCATTGTAGTAGTCACTCTTCAAAAAAGACTTTAAATTTCAACAGCATAGAGTGAAAAAAAAGACTAAGGTAGCTTAATGTAGGAATTTTTTCATTGTTGTTTTTATTGCTACTATGTAGAATCTTCAGAACATCAGTGGAATAAATGAAACATGAGAGGCAGGATGAATTTTGTGAAGGGAGAATAATTTGGAAAGTGGGTTTTTAAAATGTTAATTAAAAGCTTAAGTTTGATATGATATTATACCAGAAAATTTTTTGAAAGATTGGTCTGGGGACAACAGGATCAGAACACTGTACAACAGAGTAGAATTTAGAAGCAGCCATTTGTAAGATGAAGAAATATAAAGTATGTGTATAGGAACCCAGAAAAGATTTTGCTAGGGAAGCTGGAAAGGGAATGCATTCAGTATAAACTGAACAATCAGCAGCACTAGACTTTCTAAATAGTGTCAACTAGACCTGTTGTGATTTAAACCCAGCCACGCAGCTTGTTCACTCACTCATCCCACCCCCCCTTTCTTGCCCTCCCCTGCTTCCAGAGGGATGGGGAGGAGAATCAAAAGAATGCACCTCCCACAGGTTAAGATAAGAACAGTTTGGTAACTAAGGTATAACACAAATCACTGCTGCTACCACCAATAATAATAATGATGAAGGAAATAGCAAGGGAAGAGAATACAGCATCTCACCAACCACTGACAGATAACTCACAACACCCCACCAACCACCGAATAAATACCTCCTCCAACACCCCAGAGCACCAGCCCTTCCAGGTAACTCTCAGTTACCTCCTGGGCATGATGTGCTATATGGTATGGAATACCTCTGTGATCAGTTTGGGTCAGGTGTCCTGTCCCTGCTTCCTCCCAGCCTCCCCTCCTCCTTGGCAGAGCATGAGACTCACAAAGTCCTTGGTCAGAACAAAACATTCAAGCAGTAACTAAAAACATTCCTGTTATAAGTTTTGTTCCCCAGTTCAGTCAAAACACAGCTGCACCAGCTACTAAGAAGGAGAAAAATTGACTGCTATTGCTGAACCCAGGACAAGACCGAATATACAGAGTGGTCAAATACAACATCTAGGATAATGGTCCCAATGGTTCAGAAGATGTTCACTTTGTATATAGCCCGAAGAAGTGAAAATGGGAACAAAGGTTAATCTGTTAATTTTTTTCCAGTAAGTCTGAAAGGACATCTGAAGCTACTTTACAACTTATTTATTTAAGACGGTACATGCAAGTGCCCTCTAGAAAACATGTGTCTATTGTTGGGGAAGTCAAGCCTCCAGCTGTTGAGGGGAGACAGAATGAACCCAACAGGTCACAGAGAGATGTCCCAGTTGAGTGGTATGAAAAGCAGCTATCAGTGACGAGGACTGTTCCGCTTCTGTCCCAGTCAAAGAGCATGTCAAAATTGACAGATTAAAAGAAAAAAAAAAATCTTTTTTGCCAGCGATCCAACGGCATAGAACATTCAGTGTTTAAACTGTGTTTTAATTATTTAAACCACCCCTAAATTCCCATAGAGAATTGACTCAACTGCTTTCTGCTCCTCAATTAAAAGAAGTAGAATTTGGTTGATATTAGTCTTACTGACAAGGTAATTAGCCTTGCTTTTATTCTTTGGATTCCCATTCAAAATTGTTAGCTTTTTCAGATTCCAGGAACAGAAAAGTGCTGGCTGTAAGTCAAAGTATGACACTATTAGTAGATTTATGGACAAAGAAACTGTTATTTTTGTGAAATAATAGAAGTCAAAATAATACTGCCATCATGTTAATAACTTTTATATTGACTTAATTATACACTTAGTTTCCAGCAAATGAGGTATGTCTTTGTCTCAGAATTGAAGTACGAGCAAATCATGTGGAAGATGGTTTACTGTGAGGTGGCATGGGAGGGGGGTTAGAACTAGATGATCTTAAGGTCCTTTCCAACCCCAACTATTCTATGATTCTATGATTCTATGTCAATTATAATGAAATGAGAGTGGGGAGGGTTTTGTACATTTCTAACCAATCTGGTAATATTAACATAATTTGTTTCAGATAAAGGTAGGGTTTTTTAGATCAATGTACTGTAATATTTTGCCTAGAATAAATGTAATTCCATGTTAGTTTCTAGAAAGACAGAGCAAGACACCCTTAGTACTAGATAAAAACACTAAGAAGACTGGAAAGGATTTTTAAAATATCCATTTTTTACACACATAAAGTTGCACATAAATGGGAAATTCTGATATCTGTACCACACTTAGATATATTGAGACATCTTTGCTGTTTTTTTTTCTACAAGCCTCTTTAGGATAAGCAAAGCTTTTGTGAATGCCAAACTAGAAAACTGTACTTAAGTAAGTCTGTACAACCACAGTCATGTTGCATGATATGCAATATGCTGCAGGGTACCGTCTGAAAGAGTAGTATGAGGAAAGAGGAGATTCACTTACACAGCCTGTCTAAAAAGAAATGGGTAATGTTGATGAATTCAGCAATTGCATGAAATTGCTTTGGATAGTGCTGATTTTAAAGAGGTTTCCAGGGAGATGCATGCTAATGTCACAGATCAGTAGTTAAAAGGTTGACTGTTTAACAGTTAAAGGAAGTCTAGGAAATTCTGAGAGAAAAAGAGAGCTGAAATATACTGAAACAAGCTAGGGTTTTCCAACTCCCTGGAAGTAGAATTAAAATGATAAAAATGCTGCTAAAATAGATAATTGAGAACTTTATAAATAAATTATGCTTTCCAACAGTATCTCAGAACTAAATATTGTTAGTATGCAGTCATAGACTTTGAACTTTTGGGCAGCTTTACAAATTTTATGGGTGCTCCCTCCAGCCATAGCCTCTGTGGTTCTACCTACAGCCTGAAACCATAGCTGTAGTGAAGCAGTCTGGCTGCTATTTGCCTTAACAGTGTCTGCCACTCCTAAAATTGACAGGTATGATTGACACTGTTCTGGCTTACTGGTGTGAGAAACCAGACTTCTCTTTCTAGTGAAGCAGAAATTCCTGTGTTAGTTGGTATGAATTTTGAAAACTTTTCACTATGCCATGTAGCCCATTTTATCTGAAGTTGAGTAGACTGTAGGTATCCATGCTGTACACATGATCTCTATTTTGCTGTTTTCTGTTGTTGACATCTAAATGTCCCTTTACCTTCTGTAATTAGCTTCCATACTGGCAGTTTGTCCGGCTGTTTATTGAATTGGCAGATTTGGCAATCTAGCATTGCCTAAAAAAGATAGGTAGCTGTGATAGTTATTTTAGTAGTATTCTGGATTCAGAGATCCAGGGTATCCACTTTTCTTTTTGATATGACACCTTTCTTTCCAGACAAATTTCTCTTCCTACAGCCTTACTGAAAAGTGGTAGAGCAAATGTTTGGTCTGAAAAGTGCAGATACTGTCTTTTAACATTAATGAGCCTTTTTAACTGTGATGAAAAGAGTAATAATCTAGAGTCCTATAACTGCATAAAGTGGATTTCCAAAATGCTAATTTGCAATTTTTATTTTTTTTTTTTTTTGGTAATTTTAAAAATAGTCTTTTACAATACACAGTGACATAAAAAATTTTGAATGTCTAGGATGGTAACAATATTGTTCAAGCATGGCTTCATCTCCCAAATATTAAGCTGACATGTTTTCATAAAAAGTGAAATAATGCATAATTTGCAGGTAGATAAATAGTGCTTTACCAGTGAAATCTTTATTCTAACACCCTGCCACACAACCATTATAATGAAGAACTTTATAGCCCAATTAGTAGGATTTGTATCTTAGAGTACTCTTCTGAATGAGGAGAAGTATTAACACAGAGCATCCCTTAAGTGTCCTTGTGGCAGTACTAATTCTTGCTCAGTCAGGATTGATCTAAAAAGATTATTCTCAACAAAAACTTATAGGGACTGTACTCATCATCAGAATTCCAGTGTCTCAAGTAGCTATGCTAAATTTATGTGTAAAAAATACCATCACATAACACCACAAGTCCCCTGATACTTTGAACCAAATACTTTTTGTATCTTTTCAGTGTAGCCTTTTGCTGCATGTTCATTAATCTAATTTCTGTCTTAATGTCTTGCCTTATCTTAGTGATACACACCAGACAAATAATTCCATTGGTCTGTTCCTGAAATGCCTAGATTTTTTTCTCTGATAACTGAAAAGTCATTCCAAAGTTAGTTAGTGTGTTCAGGAAAATGTCCAGTGCTGAAACCTCATCCAATAAACATTTTTTTGCCTGGTGTATCTCCATCTCTAAGATCATCTCTCTCTCTTTCCAAAATATTTTCCTCAGCATCTCTGATTTTATCATTTGCCAACATGTAACTCATTTAGCTGGTTCACTTGGGTTCTGTTAGAATTTATGTAATCCTTCTGCTCTTACAGGACCTGATTTTTGTGCGTTGGAAAACTTTTTTTCTTTCATGCATTTTTTTATTGTATCTTCCGTGCAGTTAATACAGATAATACTGCTTCAGGTGTTCATTCTTGTGATAAACTTGATCTACTGTAAAGTCCTCATTTTCTCACAAAAGTATTGGGTTTTTTTGTTATTTTGTTTTAATTTATGTGATACTTTTTACTATTTTTAATAGTTTATAACTAGTTACGAGCTGAAAATACTTTAAAAATACAGTTAATAGCTAATTCTCGAAGACTTTTTTTAAAACAATTGTTTCAAATTAAAGATTGTGATTTCTGCCTGGCAAGACAGAATCAAAATAACTACTTGACATTATTTGTTTACCAGTTTTAAAGACTTACTGGCAGTATTCTGTATTTTTAAATACTCAGAGAAAGACTTTCTTTTCCACTCTATCTCTGCTGTTTCAGGCTGTTGTCCATAGATCTGCATTTAATCTCCAGAGTTCCCTCATCTAACCTTGCCACAAATACTTCCAATAATGCTGACATCAAACAAAGTTCACATAAAAGCAATGATCATTCTTCGGGAATTTTATCACAGGATCACATCAGCTGAGCTCAACATTGTCTGTCTCCAGGCCCTTTGATAGCTTTTTCATGACAGTCATGCTTTTGGGTGATCTCACCATTTATAATGAAAGTGTTACACTTCAGTTTTCCTACTAATAATGCAGCTAGAATCATTATCTGGAAATCCATTTTCTTCCACTGAATAATCTATGTAGACATTTTGAAGAAATAATTACCTGGTGAAAGTTTTATAGATAGTTATAAGTTTGGGTTTGTTTTTTTTTTTTTTTTTTTCTTAATTTTTTTATTTTTTTTGTTTTG
>NDXB01010448.1:95792-154304 GCA_002631895.1 Agapornis roseicollis
AAAAAAAAAAAAAAAAGGAAGAGAAAACAAAGGCCTAGTTTCCTGAGATAAGGTGATGAGGGTTTCCTTCACAGGATCCTTATCTCTACCTCAGCTTGTCTAAGGTGAGCTGTGGCTCTGTCTGTCTCACTTTAAAGCCTTATGTTTTTGAACAGTTATTCAGTAGCAATTTTTGTAGAAATAAGAGCTAGAACGAAAAAGGGGGGAGGGTGAAAGAAATAAGGACAACACAAACTTGCTAAACTTAGGAGACCAACAGCAGAATTTTTTCAGCTAAGCTTAGCACAAGTTCTGAATTTTAAATTTGGCATACTGAGGTGTTGGCTGTGTCAGAAATGAGAGAGGCAGAAACACCTTCGTGGAAATGATGCATGGGAGAACTCAGACTCCATCTTAGGTTTGGATCCATTAGTCCCTCTTTTTTTATTGCTTATGCTATTCATAAATGCTTTATTAAAAAAAAAAAAAAAATGCTAAAAAAAAATCAAAAAATNCCTTCGTGGAAATGATGCATGGGAGAACTCAGACTCCATCTTAGGTTTGGATCCATTAGTCCCTCTTTTTTTATTGCTTATGCTATTCATAAATGCTTTATTAAAAAAAAAAAAAAAGTGCTGAAATAAACTGCAGATTATTTGCTTTATTTAGGTAACCTTTTCATATTGCTAAACCCGGTACAAAATCTTTGTTGAAAACAGATGCACGTCTTTATATACTACCTGCCTTCAGAAGTAAAACTCATAAAAATAAAAGTTGCAGAAAAAAGATTGCAAGCATGTCA
The DNA here is from genome assembly GCA_002631895.1 of Agapornis roseicollis. Taxonomy (NCBI): domain Eukaryota; kingdom Metazoa; phylum Chordata; class Aves; order Psittaciformes; family Psittacidae; genus Agapornis; species Agapornis roseicollis. Next base: position 96,574 of record NDXB01010448.1, read on the forward strand.
GCAAATATGCATCCTGTTGCTCAATTCTGATTGCTTGGTATCCTTGTTTCACACTCACTTTATGAAAAGGTTGAAACCGCTTAAATGCTGGAACTGATGAACCTATACATAAAAGATTAGGAATGCTTTGCTAATAATTTCCAGTAGGACTCATCACTGAGTTTCGTTATGAGCACATCACTCTCCACTTTGAATGCTACTTAGACTTGTAAAACCTTTTTATTGAACAATCCCATTTATTCTTGAAAATAAATTTTCCAGGTCAATTCTGTTAATATTGTCACAGATTAGGTTCTTCACTGTGGATTGTATCAGCCTCTGCAGTGATTGCCTGTTGTCTTGGCAGAAAGATGCATTTTGACCATTACTGTCTGCCAGTGACAATTTTTCCCTTAATTTAGGAATTCCTACTTCTTATGAAGGCCAGCTGGAAGCAGCTAATGCATTACAGCAACTTCCTCAGCTGTTGGCCCTGGTAATATGTATTCTCTCCAAAATATATATCTTTGGCAGGGAATAGAAAGAAGGAATCTTGGGTAACGGGTGTGCATGCCAAGTATAGGGATTGTTATATTTAACGCCTAGGTTTCTGTCCTTGAAATTATGTCTAGAAGAAGTTCAAAAGTAGGACAAAATTCAAACAGGGTGGATAGATTTTATTTGAAAGAAAGAAAAAAAATTCAAAAAACATAGCTGTTAACTATATTTATCCAGGAATTTTTTGTAATCTTTAACAGGAATGTTTTACATGTCTTGCTGCTTGAACTGTTTTACAGTACCTTTAGGACTGTGTCCAAAATGCACAGATTAACAGCCTCATAAAAAACCCTCTGGCTGCATATTAGAACATTTAGTCTAAACCTACAAACACAGTTGTCCTATGGGAATTTTTACTAATCAGCTGTATGTCCTGAAAGTGTAGGTCATCTGAACAGTCAGGAGTAAAATGTAATTAACCACCAAAAAGAAAGTATAGTATATGCAAGAGTGACATTTGGGAGGTGGAGGGGGTGAGAATAATCATAGAATCATAAAATAGTTTGGGTTGGAAGGAATCTTAAAGGTCACCTGGTTCCAACTCCCTGCCATGGGCAGGGATACCTTCCTCCAGAACAGTTTACTCAAAGCCCTGTCCAGCCTAGCCTTGAACACTGCCAGGGATGGGGCAGTTACAGCTTCTCTGATCTGCTGAATTGATGCAAGTTGCTACAGACCGGAGTGGGCATTTTCTGTAAATTTTGTGTATGTAAACTTTATGTTTATATATACAATCATGGAAAATACAAGCAATTTTGACAGATAGATTACTTTCTGATTAAATTCACTGCTTAATAGGTAAAAATAAAAGTTGTGGGTCTTTTTTTTCCTGTAAGTTGAAAGCTTTGTTACAGTTCTAAACTTGAAAACTCCATAAGTGTACAGCAACTGTGCAGCTTTAGCTACACACCACAGGTGCTACGTAAAATGTGACATCTGTACATCCAGTGAGAGGTATTTGCCTCAGGTTGAGTATTTTCAGTGAAAGAAAACCAAAAGTGAGGCAGCCTTACGAGACAGTTTTGAAAGAATCTGCTTCAGCTAGACTGTATAGATGCATATGAAGTAAAATGACCATCAAAATGAGGGTTGCTCTGAGTTGCATCTGGCTGGCTTGCAGGGTTGAGGTGTTTCCTAGTGAAACTGGACCAAGTCTGTAGCTCTGCAGAGTGAAAAAGAAAAATATTATGATGGCTTTTATCCTCCAATATTCAGTGACTGCTCTCAATTATACCACCAGTTGGCTGATGTGCGTGCAAGCACAAATTCAGGTTTAAGACCACTTCATGAAGACAAAGATAATCTCACTGTTTGTCTCTGTAGCCAGCAGATGCACTACTAAATGCCATACCTGAAGTGTCTTTTCCCTATTTCATACTACCTTGAAAATGAGATAATATAGATGTGTTTTGGGGGTTCTTTTCTGTCTTCCAGTCAGTAGCATTCTCAATTCTGTAGTCAGACACTGCTGCTGGTGATGATGTGTGAACAGGAAAGAACACAGCTTGACTGTCAGATTCCTGGTTGATTTTAAAACACCAGTGGTTTGCAAAAACCTCATCATTTGTAAACTGATCAGGCTGGCTTTTTTATTGTAAATCACAGTGTGGTAGCCGTGCCTCTTCGCAGTTTTCCCCAAACATCTTACATACAAGACTTAATAAATGTTCTCAATCTTCTAAAATTAGAATAAATACGAAGTTCAAAATTAGTACATTTCTATTAAAAAAAATATGAAACAGGAGATGAATTTCTTTATTCCCTGACTTGCCACATATTTGCTATATGAGCTAAGACATTTTATTTTGTCATCATTTGGTGTCATTTTCTTTGTCTAAAGTTGGGATGTTAGTAAGTAGATCATGCAAGACTGATATAGTTGTTTGAAAGATGTATATATCGTGGAATAGAAAACTATATTTTAATGCTTCATAGTGCTCTTTGAAATATCTCAGAAAGGACAGTAGCAGCTCAGTCGTTCAAGGAATGTTAATTCACCAATACAATTTTAATGCCAAAATCTTGCCAAATTCTGCATAGAAACTCAGGGCCTAATCACTGATTAGCTGAGAGACAATCTGTTTGTTGCATATTGTTTCAGTTGCAGTCATGAGAAGATTTTGGAGCAGAGTTTATTTGATAGAAGGTGTGCCTGTTAGTATAGTGCTCTCCACAAAGGCATCTGCAAGCATGAATTGTTATGCATTATGAATTAGCAGATAAACCATTGGAGCCTGTTTTGTCAGCAGAGATCTAGCGTTTTTAAATCCCATTTTACCCTCCAGTACTCCCAATGGTGAGGTCACACCTATTTATTTTAGGATAACCAAAGGTTAAGGATAAATAAATTATTTTCAGGAAATCTTATGTACCAGATCCACCTGCCTGTCCTGTTGTCTTTCTCTGTAACTGATAAAATATACATATGTACTCCAAGCTCACACATGCTCTAACTCTGGTTAATAAACATGCAAGATTTTTACTGAATGAAAAAAAAAAAAAATACTTTGTACAAAATCACTCTAAATGATGATCATTATGATAATGTTTAAGGATTATCTTTGTCTTATTACTTTAAACATATTATCTCCAGCATATTACTTTCATATTTCCTTCATTCTCAGGTGTTGGATTTTTTAGGTTGTTTTGTTGGCGTTTTTTTGTTCTTTTTTGGTTTTGGGGGAGAGGTTATTTATTTATTTTTCTATTCACTGTCTCATTTGCTATTGCATGAGGTTATTTATTTATTTTTCTATTCCATTGTCTCACTTGCTATTACATTAAAATATTCCAAAGAGAAACCTCTCTGAAATTCTGGACAGAGAAACCCAAGAAGTGGCTGGAATTTTAGCAAGATTATAATCAATGTTCTGGCTGCTACTTGTCATTAAATTTGAGTATACATATCTGTGATTATACATATTTAGCATCTGCATAATCTTGGTCATTATAGGAAGTCAGATTATTTTTAACTGTACCAGGAAAAGGCAGACAATTCAGAAAAAGGAATTCCATTCAGAGGCTTTTTCTCATGCCATTTCAAAGCAGTATACAAAATTCAAATTTGATGACAGACATCTACTGTGAAAAGACTTCAGCTGGATTCCCTCCTGTAAACAGCATATTTATTCATATGTTAAGCTGTGGTTGCTATTGAATACAGAATTATGTATTCATAACTAAATATCTTCACATGCCTTGCCTCATGCAGGCTGTATCCGATCAACTTTGCAAGAAATTATAGCTCTTTCTTGACTTTATGGAGTTATTACTGATCTACATCACTGAGAACAGAAGCAAAATCAAGTCTACTTGTTGTCTTTGTAGAATGTCAGTGTTTGATTTCATGTGGTTACAAGCTGAACTATGCTTTGGGCCTTATTCAGTCCCTTGTGAAAACACCCTTCAAGTGTATATCCTAGTGTCTTATACTTTCCTTGGTGGGTCATGAGTCCAAAACACGTAAGTCTCGCTTCTTTTGATGTATATATTTGGGTACAAACCATTTGGCATGTGTCCATGTAACAGTTTTTAAAATACCACTCAAAAGTACATAAATAAATAAAGCTAAAGGGTAAAAACCCATTTAGTGTTTCCTACACTCAAAATTTATTCTTTCTTTGCAGAAATCTATAATTTTCCATTTCCATGTTGGGACACTGGTTAGCAAATGCTTTTGTTACAGCACCCCGTCCTTGTTTTTCCCAATTTCAGTATCTTTTCAGGTGTTACTTGAAGCCTCCCAGGGAAATGTATTCTGAATATTTATGTAATTAAGATATTTTAGATAAAAATATTTTCAGGATTATGTGGATGGTAGCAGCATAAATGTTCAGACAGTGTTCATATCATTCATTGCAAGCCATTTATTATTATTTGAAGATGTCTCCTATAGTAAATTTCTCCAAAACTTAATGAAATCTCTGAGTACTTGAGTCAAAATCGTTAGCAGGTAGCAACTTGTAGTTAAAATAATAGAACATATATCAATGGACACAAAAATAATTCAGGTCCTGTGAAATCTTTATCACAAAAGAACAGTGAAGGACAGTGATCACATGTATTTTGTTGGTTTGGAATAGGTTTTGTATACATTTGTACAGCACTGTCCAAGTTTTCATTTTATATATTAAGTTCCTGTGATAGAATTTGAATGTTACCTCCATTACAGTGCTCAGCTGGTACATTTTCTCATCTCATTCTCTGCGGCAACAAGATGAGAAGATTAATTAGAGGCCAGTCAGTATGTGTCACCTGTTTCATTTGTGGGATACACATGAAAACATGAAGATGTGACATGAAGACAGGAGGCATACACTGTTCAGTAGAAAGAGCACTTCTGAACTGGCAGGTGTAATGGCTTAAATAAAAATGCTTCTCTCCACCAGTGCCATGGAGCATTATATTTTTTTCAGTCTCTTTCACCTGTAATAGTAAAGTAGGATATGGATATAGGAGAACAGGCCCTGCTTCTTTCAGGCACAGTGCTTTGTTTTGGTTTCATCATAGGCTCCATAGAATGGACTTTTACAGTGAAGGATGCTGGAATCAAGCCTTCAGTTAGTATTTCCAAATTATTTGTGCTTTTTTAATTGATTTTTGTTTAAGTAACAGAATGGAAGCATAAATCGGAAAGCTGACAATGGAAGGAGCAGCCGTTGATTTCACCTGGTCTGGCATTTCACCTTTATGTTTACAGGCAATAACTTTCCAATGAATATATGTCTTCTGTGTGTTCCAGTGCTCCATTACCTGTGGCAAAGGAATGCAGTCCAGAGTCATTCAGTGCATGCACAAGATCACTGGAAAGCATGGCAATGAATGCTTTTCCTCAGAAAAGCCTGCAGCCTACAGACCCTGTCATCTCCACCCCTGCAATGAGAAAATTAATGTTAACACAATAACATCACCCAGGTTAGGTAAGCAGTCAAAGTGACCCATTCCCTCTGGAAATCTGCTTAGTTCTTTCTTTCCACAGAGTAAAGATTATCCCAGTTTAGAAACAGAGGGTTAGGACTCAGGACATGTAAATTCTATGCAGAAACTTGTCTCTCTGCTTCAGTTTTCCAATGTGTACATCAGACACTGTACCTCAGAATGATGAAGGGTTTTGTTATCCAACAAAGAACCATGTTATGGATAAAAACATTGTAAATGAAAATATGTTTATATTAGAGAGATTATAAACATTGTATATGTTTATATGTATGATTTAAATTTTATATATCATTTATATATTTTTATATATCATGTATATATTACATACATTAGAAATTATATAAGATGTTATAAGCTATTATATTTGGGTTTATATGTATATTTGTCCACTTAATTTTATCAAGCCCATCTAAAGTAAGAAATTATTTTGTTTTCTCTTTTAAGCTGAGCAAACTGTGCTCTCGTGATATCTGTGAGATCAAGGAGGCCATTATTTGTTCCTTAAATAAGAATAGCTCTTTCCACTTGTCTTTAGTTCAAATGCCTGATGGATCAGAATGTGTAAAGGAAAATTAGTAACATGAAGACATTTGCTGTTCTGAAGGAACTCAGGTTGCTGTTGGTTTTAAAGAAACTATATTACTGCATGACTGCAGAACTGTTAATTGTGTTGTTATTTTCTAGTGGGTTGTTGATGATGATCTTACTATTAGCTCCCCACACTGTTCATCTGCTCCTTAGGCATGACTTAGGCAACATTCAAAGGCTTGCTGTAAGACAGCATGCTCTTGCCAGCTGATTTTCCAGAGCCCTTGTTAAGAGAAACCCTCCTGTCAAATAGATTACTCCTGCAAGGAAAGCAAGTCTTACATTTCAGACTATGTGTAATACTTCTTTTAAGTTAAGTCAGTGAATCCTATTTTCTTTGATTTTTTAAACCTTTAAACATTTCTGTGTAGTAGTTATTGTTTCAGCTTGTCGGATGAGATAGCAGCTGTTGCTTATGGCCTTCTACTTTGCTATTTCACTATTGGTTTACGGTCACCCTTTGTAATTTATCTTTCTTAGTTCAACCATTTTCTTAGAATCAAGAGACTATAGCTCTATCACTGATACTTTTTCTATGGTGAGCTATAAGCATCTTTGTGTTACAGACTAAAGAGAACCACAGGGTTTCACAGAAAAAAAAAAAAATAACAGCTTCAGATTCATTAAAATTTAACAAAATGGAAAGGGCACAAAAAAAAAAAAAAAAAAAGCGTCAGATTCAATAAAAATTAACAAAAAAAGAAGAGCACAAAAAAAAAAAAAAAAAAAGCGTCAGATTCAATAAAAATTAACAAAAAAAGAAGAGCACAAAAAAAAAAAAAAAAAAAGCGTCAGATTCAATAAAAATTAACAAAAAAAGAAGAGCACAAAAAAAAAAAAAAAAAAAAAGATTTGGCTATGCTGCCCTCGTAGAATGGGCTATGAAGCACTGATGCCAGTAATCTACAGGTCAGCCTCATCCAGCAGGAGTCAGATTCCAATCCAGTAGAAACATTAACATCTCCAAAATACATAGTGCAGTGCTTCTCTTGAATATGATTATTTTGGCCTCCAGTTACATTATTATTATGCAGAATAGATCCTCTGGATTGGGCCATAGAGCTAGCGAAAGCTGATGTGGATTACTCAATCTCTACTCTTTCGTAAGTATACTCGATTTTTTCTCTTTCCCTTCTATTAAAAAAGGAGAATAACTTAGATCTTCTGTGAGATTAACTTTTTTTCATTTCAGTGTTTATGTGATTTTTGGATGATGTCTGTTTCTTATGCCCTATTTTTCACTTGTTTTCCCATGTTAATTCCATGTATGCACTACAGTTTAAGTAACAGAATGTGCAAAATATCCAAATTTGGTACCAGGGTCCTTCTATAATAACCACTGTAAGAGACTTCTGTAAGCAAAACATGTGGATAATGAACAGATGACTTCACAAGACAACAGAATGAAAATATGCCTGTTTTGTACAACAGGCATACAACAGAAGTTAGGCTTCTGAATCTGAATGTTTATCACTGCTAGAGAGAACTGAATAGTTATAACAACCATGGGAGGAGGTAGGCTAAACCGAGTGATGGCTTTTCAGGTTTGTGCGATACCCTTGTCATTTTTGAAGTTTTCTGAAGAACAGTTCAGTAGGCAGGATACCCAGTTAGAAAGCAGAATCATACTACTCATAACGCAGCCTGAATAACTGGGTGAAGACATGAAAGGTCTGAAAGTAAGGGTTAATAGCCTGGTGTTGACATGGAGGTGGAAAGATCCATTAGAGTGATTAAAAAGAGAATGATACAACCAGACTGATGTAGCAGAAGACATTAAAAAAACACCAACAACATTCGAAATGTACTTTGAGAGAACAGCAAAAGGTAAGGAATGCACAGTGTGCATTTAGGCCTGGACAAGGATATTTGCCAACATATCAACTGGTAATTGACTCCACACTAAATTCTGTTATTGCAGATAAAATGGATTTGCATTAGAAATGTACAGTGGGACTTGCTGTCTTCAAACCTTGTAAAAGTGCCTCTGTTGGGGTCAAAATAGCAAGACAATACGTCTCTGGTCCTTTGATCAAAAAAGCAAGACAAAACTAAAGGTCTGGCAAATTATTTCACTTACAAAGAAAAATGATGTAAGACATCATGTAGTTTTGTTCAGTTTCCATTTATGACAACATGACACAAGGACTTGATTTATTGAGTAAAAGCTGATCAGAAAACCAACAGCAATCTCCATGCCATAATTCCTACATTTCCCTACCTGCCTCTGATTAAAAAGGAAATATCCCCCTTGTAGGAGTCATTGAGAACCCCATTTTGGTATTATTCAGGCTAAGGCTTTCTGTTTTTCCAGTGGCAACTTCTGTCTCAGGCTAAGGGCAGTTTCAGTTGGAAATAATGCTTCATGTATTTTGTTGGACCTGGCTCTGCAGCTCCCATGTAGCCCTGGTCTCAACCCCTACCTGCCTCTGTATAGGGCAGAAGGATGGACTTCACAGAATCACCAGGTTGGAAGGGACCTCTGAGATCATCAAGTCCCACCCATGCCCTACACATCAACTAAACCATGTCATCAAGTTCTATGTCCAGTCTTTTTTTAAACACATCCAGGGATGGTGACTCCACCACCTCTCTGGGCAGACTGTTTCAATATTTTATTATTCTTTCTGTGTAAAACTTCTTCCTAATATCCAACCTGTACCTTCCTTGGCGCAGTTTGAGACTTCATCCTCTCAAGAGGAAACAGCTGCATGACATTGAACCAATTAGCTTCAATGTAACTAAATCCAATTTAGAAATTAAGCTGGCTTTAAAAAAATTGAATGTTGAAAATATTTACAGCCAGGGTAATTTTTTTTTGTCTTTCTTTTGTGGAATATGTACATCTGTCCTCCTTTCCATTTCTCAGGTTCACTTCTGGTGACCTTGTCACATTTGCTACCTGATTCTTCACTGATAAATGTACCCGTAATGTGTATTTTCCTTTGTCATTATTGTTCTTTTGCAGCTGCTTTAACGTTCAAGTGCCTGGGAGACCAGTGGCCTGTGTACTGCAGGGTGATAAGAGAGAAGAACCTCTGTCAAGACATGAGGTGGTATCAACGGTGCTGTGAGACGTGCAGGGACTTTTATGCGCAAAAAATGCAACAAAAGAGTTGACCTCTGTCAGGCTGGCTGCCTCTCAGCTCTTTGCAATCTTATTATTTATAAACACACACACACACGTACACACACACACACACGCTTCTTCAGACCAAATATTATCAGATTACATATAATTTAATCAAATTAATTTATTTTTGCCTGCCAGACATCCTTAATTGTTTTGGTTAGACAGCAAACTTGTTTTAACCTCTGACATTTTTTTACTTAATTTTTATATGAACAATTTTGGATACATTTATCAGAATTTTGAAAAAATAGTAACTAGTATTTTAAATGTTTATTTTCAGTAGGGTCGTCTCTCTGTTGCCAAAACAAAGTCATGTTATCTTGAATTTATTTTAATTTAGCTGAATAGTTTTGTTGTATAAGGAAATAAAGCCCTTTTTAATTTTATTCTATTTTTGGCATTCAGAGTCAGAATGAGCTTGTGTATTTTGCAACAGATGTTGAGGTGAGTAAGCTAACATTATTGAACAGGTTATTACAGAATGTATTATGAAGTCATTTCATTTGATTTAGAAACATTGAAGGGGATAATCTACTGTAATTTATAGCATATTATAAACAAGAAAGTTAAAATTTCTAAGTGGAGATTTTGATCATTCTCATGGACACATACTTGAACACAAGTATTGAATCAATGAAACACTGTAGAGATTTACACTGAATCACTGTTGCACTGTTTGAGGTAGTGTAGAAGATTGCAATCCTAGAACTCGTACCATCCTATGAATCCACATCTGTACTGTTCTTAACATGTCACTTGATTTAAAGATTTTGGAAAAAAAAAAAAACCAAACCCAAAAAACCCCATGCCCCTCTATACCTCTATGTGTCCTCTTGCAGATTTACAAATGGAAGAGTCCCTCCTCCTGCCACTTCTAGGAATTAATCTGTTAAACACTTTCTGTTCTCTGTTGACAATTTAGAAAATAGCTTTGTAATACTACTTTACTTTTATCTTTGTTTTATGAAAAAGTCTTTATAAAAATGAAATGTTTTACAGTTTTGTGAAACGTTATGAAACAGCTTAAATTTTCCTTATGAGAAAATATTGTACATGATTCACATGATTTTTACATTTTCAATAAAAAGTAAAGCGTCTTTTGTTGTTTGCATTTTTCTTCTTTTGAGCATCTGTGCTTAGGAGCCCAGTCCTCCAAGCTCTGCATTGCAACAGGTATAGCTACTGTAGACCCTACAAGAAGTGCCTTCCGCTTCCTGATGTAGACACCCCTCTGTAGCTGCAGATAGATATGCTAGTGTGAGTTTTGACAGATGAAAAGTTGTGTATAACAGGGCAATATTGAGTGGGGGAGAAATTACTTCTCTCAGGTGAGCTCTATAACCTCAAGCAAGAGGAGAGGGGAAGGTCCTCTGCCTCCATTTTGTCATGCAAGCCTTTAGGCACACTCTGAAAATATGTGGGTGATGAAATCCTGAAGGTAAGACAGTCAGAGAATGAGTCTGAAAGGCATCATATTTTCTACACAAAGCAAAAAGGGAATGCATCTTTATTTGAGTGATTGTTCCTTTTAATTCTTTACAAAGAGCCTACTGTATATATGTGATGTAGATATCTACACAATTTAATAAAGTGAGGTCCCTGGTAAAGATCACAATCTTGTCCAGGAACAATACCTAGCTGCAGTCTTAAATCCCATTCAAATCAATGTATGTGCTTTCAAATAGCTGTACTGTGAAAATGTTTGTTTTGGCATCTTATTGCTATGTATCCAAAACCTGCAACTTTAATGATGTGCTAATACACAATTTTAAATTAAGTATCTCTTGGTTTTGAAAAGGAAAGAAGAAAATAAAAATAACACTGAGGTCATGGAATGTGTTATTTTGTATAACTAAAAAGTTTCAATGCACAGAAAATTCAGTTTCTCTGAGGCATAACTCTTCAATGTCACAGACACATGTTTGAAAGTGTAATAGAATTATTCTAGTCAGCAGCCAAAAAACTCAACAATTATTTTAATTTTTCTTCATACCTGTTTAGTACCCAGTCCTGCTAATACTTCTGCTCTCACATAAATCACAAGTAAAAATCAAGCAAAAACATGCCTCCAAACTAGGGGCCAGAGGACAGTCTTTTACCAGCCAGTGATACCATCTGCACAATTCTGAATGCTTATACTCTTGTTTCTGAATATTCTACTAGCAAGAACAAGTGATTTATCTCAAAATGGAAAAGTACATTTTAGCTCTTCCTGTATCTGTTGAAAACTGAAAACACTGACTTCTGCTGAAATCATCGTTCTATCACCCTTATACAGCATCATAAAGAAAAAGGCTTTTGGATGGGAGCCAGGGATGGAAATTTGCATAGTAAAACTACCTTCTTTTCAAATGTAATGAGTGGAATCAGGAGGTTATAATGCTGATAGCTCTGGCTCCTGTTCTTTCAGCATTTGTAGTACAAAACAATTAAATGTCTGTGAATCATTCTTCAGCAGTTCTGTGTCCACATAGCTTTTTTGGAGCAACTCCTGTATGAAGATAGGCTGAGAAAGTTGGGGCTGTTCAGCCTGGAGAAGAGAAGGCTGTGTGGAGACCTCATAGCAGCCTTCCAGTATCTGAAGGAGGCCTATAAGGATGATGGGGAGGGACTCGTCCCTAGGGACTGTACTGGCAGGACAAGGAGTAATGGGTTAAAACTGAAATAGGGGAAGTTTAGATTGGATATAAGGAAGAAATTATTTATTGTGAGGGTGGTGAAGCAGTGGAATGGGTTGCCCAGGGAGGTTGTGAATGCTCTATCCCTGGTGGTGTTCAAGGCCAGGTTGGACAGAGCCTTGGGTGACATGGTTTAGTGTAAGGTGTCCCTGCCCATGGCAGGGGGTTGGAACTAGATGATCTTAAGGTCCTTTCCAACCCTAACTATTCTATGATTCTATAGCAAAAAATGTCTCTACCTTTTCTGCATGAATTTGGAAGCAAGTTATCTTACTGCTCTGATAAAACTCCATCATTTTTCAGAGAAACAGCACAGACCAAAATAGCGTCTCTGTCAGAAAATTACAAGAACATACAAGAAATCTGTGGGGGGACTTCTTACAAGGGCATGTAGTGATAGGACAAGGGCAAATGGCTTTAAAATGAAAGGGGAGATTTTAGACATTAGGAAGAAATTCTTTACTATGAGGGTGGTGAGGCACTGGCACAGGTTGCCCAGAGTTTTGGTTGTTCCATCCCTGACAGTGTTCAAGGTTAGGCTTGAAGAGGCTTTAAGCAGCCTGGTCTAGTGGAAGGTGTCCCTGCCCATGACAGAGGGTTGGAACTGGATGAGCTTTAAAGTACCTTCCATGGTCCCAAACCATTTTATGACTCTGATTCTGAGGACATGCTCAGCCTGTGGTATGCTGCAGGGTGTGCATGCACATACCTGCCCTGCCACAGCCCCAGGAGACAGCAGGCAGCCCTTTCCAGCTGTGTTCAGCAGTAGCCTTCTGCACTCATAGACATTCCTACTGGAGTTTACTCACTTTCTGGATTTGATCTTTCTTTTCAGCAACAATCCCTTTGCATTAATACATTTTCCTTCCAGCCTGATGTATATGTAAAAATTTCAACCCATAAATGTCAGATCAGTCAAGGTCAGCTGACAAGTAAAGGTGAAATTCACTCCAGCTCAGAAGGGATAAAATAGATCTCTCTGCTAATTAAATCCCACTTAGACTTTATTTCTTTTTTTTATTAAATGGTTGCCCATGGTCTTTGCTAGGCTCATGTGCAATGGGATTACTACTTTGCACATACACATTGGCGATTTACAGCAGTGACCAAAAGTTACAATACATCTCATATCTTTCTTAAACAAAAGTAATACCTAAGTTTTAATTACATTGTCATTTATTCTAGGGGGAAATTTCTGCTTTGCTCTGCAGGGTGTGGTTTAGGATTGGGTTGTTTGGTGGGGTTTTTCATTCAGTTTTCATTGTGACAGAAACCCAGCCATTTGCTTCATCTAAAAATACATTAAAGAAAGCTTGCCTGAATAAGGAGACCAATGGAAGCCCTGAAGCCTAGCAGGTCAATTGGAAACAGAAAATGAAAAGCACTCAGAAATAATTTGTAAAGTTCTGTAGAAAAGATGCTCAAACCATTAGTACAAAATAGTAAAATAAGAAGCAGGAAGCCAGCCCAGCAAAGTGTTGGCCTTTCCAGATGAAACATTGAAGGGGTTCTTGCATCTTGCACATTCTTTGCAGCAGAGATGTCAGAGAAACTGAATTAAGTTGAAGGAAATTTAGAAGAATATGATACAACTTAGGAATGTTAGATGCTAACAGGTATCTAGGGAGACAGTCATGTCAGATTCCTAGAAGAATGCAATTAGGAAATGGCAGAACTGCTTTGCATCATGCATAAGCTGTTTTCAAACAGCTACTCTGTCAGGGGACTGGCATCATTTAAACTACAGACTGGGGAGTCTTGAGTTCTTTTTCTGGTACCAAAATAGCTGATAAAAATGTTCCTGAGCACCTGTATAAGTATGGACTGTGGGAAAGAGTTAGCATGGCTTCAGTTGTGTCCTGAGCAAACTGGATCTAGTGAACACAGAAGTCATCAACAAGGTTCCACATTACAGAATATTCAAAAACTACATTCACACAGGGATGCAGGAGCAATCGTTGTGGCTTGAAAACTGATTAAAGGATTGGAAGCAAAATGGTCATCTTCCAGGATGGTGAGGAATCACCAGTATGGTTCCCCAAGGTATGATGCCGGGTTTGGTTTTCAAAATTTTCATCAATGGCTTGAGGGATAGAGTAAAAACTGAGATCTCCACCACTGCACATGACATTAAGCTCTTCTGGTTAACCAACTGTTGATTCATTTGGTAAGAAACTCACAAAACTGACTGACTAGGCAAGATGTTAGCCAATAATCTTTTATGTGGGTAAATGTAAGGTTGTATTGCTATGAAAAATAGCCTAAATTGCTACTAGAAGTTACTGAACTTGTACCTAGCAGTGACAGAGGTGGACAAAAATCAATGTAATTTGTTACTGTAGTCTTGAGTTATTAGCCCTATGAAAACAGCAGGAAAAAACCCTGAAAACCGATGGATGCTGTCAGAAGAGAGGGCATAACTTCTCCCATTTTCTGCGTTATGGTGTACCCTCAGTTTGATCATTGCATTCATTTATGATTGCTGTATTCCCATAAACAATGAAATGGAATTACACTGTAATGTGTTAAAAAGGGCAAATAAATGAGCAAGGGGACAGACCAGGTGGTTTATGAGATGATACTGAAAAATTCGATACTTCATATTGGAGACAAAGGGGCTGAGATAAGCATGGTCAAGATTTAAAAACTCCTGAAGGTGATGGATAAGCTTTTATTCTTAAAATCCTGCAATATAACAGAGGGCATCTTCAATAAAATTAGTATGGAAATTAATTTAAAACACATAAGAGTAAGCCCTTTAGACAGATGGCCATAAAATTCTGAAGCTTGCATCCACAGGAGGTAGTATCAGAAGATTTGACAAGCAATTAGACAAATTTATGGACAACAAGTCCATAAATAGACAATTAAAAGGCCTGGGAAGACACACTCTAGCACAAAAATTTGTGTGGCTTCTGGAGGAATAAAAGGAAAATGAACAGCAGAAAGTAGCCAGGTGTATACAGTCTCCCTAAACAGCATCTCTTATTGCCTTTCTCAGACAGTTATAGATCCTTTGCTTGGAGGGGTCTGAGCTGCTGAGGTGATTTTTTATGTTCCTATGTCATGGCTAATGAACCAAAGCAGTGCTGTAAATAAATTCACATAGATGCACACCACATCATATGTTACAGTAGCACAGAAGAATCCTGTATTCAGAAAGATGTTGGAAATGGTATACATGAGAAAGAAGGCATGGCTGGTTGTACATACTCACCTATTTTAGAACACAAATTCTTACTGTCCAAGTTCTGTACATGGAAAATTGAAGACTACATGTTATGGTAAGTCTAAATCAGCAGCTTCATGGCAGCTCCTTACTGTTTCAGAGCTTCATTACCCTGGGGAGAAAGAATACCAAATGAGGCAGCAGGTTCCCCAGAAGCATTCAAGTCTACCTAGAAACATGTTCACTACTGCTTCTTTTGAGGCTGTTCACAAATACTCTGAGTATATGCTTGAAAGTGAACAGATTAATGATTTTTAACAAATATACTGTAAAATATTTCCCAACCAATGCATGCAAGGAAGAATCATGAGCTTTCTAAGAAGATAAGGTTTTAAATTACATGTATATGAAAGTACTCATTCAGTACACTAGGATCTCACATGAGCAAAATTTTAAAAAACAGTTCCCTGGTTTTACTTTCTTTTTAAGTTTCAGCAATCTTCTGTAAGGAAAATAGGTTGGTCCGATTCTCTAAGTACAAAGCTAGAATTTTTGCGATGCCCTAATTCTCAGCACTAACTGGATCCAAAATAGATCTTCCTGGGCTTTAAACAATGAGCTTTCAAAAACCTGTTCTCTGTGGCAGTGTCATCAAGAAATGAATGTATCTTAAAAAACCAGAAAGTTTTGAAAAAAGGTTAAAATAAACATGGGGACACTGGTTTTGCTGGGTTAAGCAACGGTCATGATGAGAAGGAGAATTTCATTAGATGAAAGTCAAAAGATCTTAAGACTTACAAAATTGTGATGAAAATATCAAATCTCAACATAAAATAATAAAAGTACAGGGACTCAGGCTATACCATTCAAGTCAGCAAAATCAATTCCCTGAAAACTTCTGTAATCAATTACTTGAAACAATCTAACATTTCCCAGGGTCAAGAAGAATTTACTGTGAAAGAAATCCCTGAACCTAAGGAAGTGCATGTCATAGCTGTCACGGTAAACGGTACCAACCCAGACAGCACAATGGAGTCTCTCAGCGCTGCCACAGAACAGGAGGACTTGCTTTGGGCTGGGAGCTGCTCCTAATTTTCTGGGGAAAAAGCTTACTTTGAAGTATTGTAAGCTTGACATTTTTGGCAGGTCACTTGAGGAAGTGCTGGTATGCATTTAAGTGTCTCATGCATCTACTCACTGGTACTTTGTTAGCTTTAATGAACACATATGTATCTATCAAAAATGGACCTTGAACTTGAAAACTTATGCTAGGCACTTATAGAAACATGTCCTGTCTGCTCTGCTGCTTCTAAACAATCTTTTATCTTTGGTGGATGATATAAGTGAGTCTGACACCAAACAGAGGTCAGATACAGTTTCAGGAAACTGTCGTATCCTTCTTCACATCATTAATAATAGAAGGAGTGTGCACAGCCAGGAAGCAGAAGCTGGGGCTGTTTTCGTTATTACTCTACAGGACAGAAATATGGACTTCTCTGTTTTGCCAAACAACAATCATCCTGATAAATTCCTGCAACTGGAGGTGAAGTCTTTAGCAAAAAACTCTGCCTTTCTACAAGCCAGCCTGGCAAAATTCCCAGAAGCAGCTTTACCTGGAGTGCAGCAGTGGCACAACAGGGTCTATTTACAGGTAAGGTCTGAAAAAAACTAGCATTTTTTCCTGATTTTTCTACCTCTTTCTTGGGTTCAGGAGACAAATGAGTTTGAGACTTCAGCTGTGGATTCAGGTTCCTGCATCTCTGAATCTGCATCACTAATATATCAGCAAGTTTTCCCATTGACTTCAGTGAGGATCAGGCTCCAAGAGATGAGTTATTCTCTTCAGGGCAGTGTGCTGACTTTATTTCAGTATGTTAGGCTTTCTACAGCTCATTGTAATGTTTTCCCAGCATTTCCCAGAAAGTCTACCAATGTCAGACGCTGATTAATTGTCCTAAAGGGGCAAATGGAACACTTTCTCTGAAGGAAAAAAACAACCCAGAAACTAAACCAACTTAAATCTGAAATTCAGGTCATATCCCTCAAACTCAACAAAAAGGCACATTAGAGAGATCATTACAGATTCTTACTAGTGTCTTGCAACTGTATCTATGTCTACAGAGTTCACCATAGCTTCCTCTTTATTTTGCCTTGTTTTTCTCATTCTACTTTGCCTTTCCTGTCCTGACAGAGAGCTGTTGAAAGTGTGAAACACACTGACTGTATTAATTCAGGTTATAATGCAGAGGTAGCAGCTGTTTCGTGGTAGAAAAGTAAATGTGCGCTGCCTAGTGGAGGCCCTGCAGCCAGCGGACGAGTTCATGTCTGGATCAGCAGCAGTTCAGCTGCATCAGCTCACACCCCTCTGGGCCCCACTTGCTGCTCCACAGTACTCCTTTCCTGCTGCCCGGGGAGCCCCTCTCCTTTCCCCACCCCTAGAATGAGCAAAAGCTCCTAGGTCTGGTTCTTGTCAACAGATGGAGAAGTACATAAGCAGTTGGGGAAGGGGGGGGGGTGGAGGATGGAGAAGGGCCTGCATCCTCAGTATTCTTATGGTTGGGGTCCACTTCTTCAGGAGAAGCGGAGCCTATGAAATACAGACCTGCGGGGGGAGGAGACAGAGAGAAAGACTCTTAAAGCATTCCCATACCTCCCTCCCCCCCCCATCCCGCTTCGGCCCAGCTACTTCCATTTGGACTTCTCCCCTCAGACATTTCTCCCCATCCCCAAATCGACTTGCTCCCTCCCAGCGTCTGTTCCAGTCCTCACCCACATGCAAAAGTCCTCTGCCTCCTGACACCCGCTTCCATCACCCACCCCCCCAGCCCCACCCGCTTACCTTCTCTAGCCTCTTCCCCACCCAAGAAACCCCTCTGCCTGCCCCAGTGACTCCAGCCGCCTCTGCTAGTATTGTGTAATCTTTCCTGGCAATTCCCCAAGGAGAGCTGGGGGGGGTGGGAGCACATGGTCACCCGTTGTCTCCTATGCACAGAGCCCTAACCAAGGGGAAGGAGCCTGAGGGATCCAAACAATGGGGTATGGTGCAATGCTGGCTTTGCTCCCCACCCCACCTAAGCCCCTCTTTTGTGCAGGAGAGAGGCAGCCACACACAGAGCCTCCTCCGCAGCAGGAATCCTTCTCCCCATTGTTAAACAGCACTCACTGTCACCGAGCCAGGGCTGCAGAGCTGCAGGAGGATTAAAAATGTGTGGGGAGCCCTGTGCTTTTTCGGCTTTTGCTCTGCCTTTCACCACTAGCAAGAGGGTTTTCCTGGAATTCTGTTCCCAGCCCTGGGATGGCCATTTCAATAGAAATGTCTCTGCTCACCGTGTCTCCAGAAATGCAGTTTGCAATGCATATGTTTTATAAATGTTAAACCTAGGGCACAACCGACACTTTTAAGTGCAGTCACTGGTGAATTTAAGCTGTCCAGATAGAATTCATTGTGCCTTATTCTCTCTCCCTTATGAGCTTGCCTCCTTTTTTCCTTTTTGCTGACAATCAAATAAAGGAAAAAGAACTGATGAGTTCCAGACATTAGAATAAACACTATGCACAGTGAAGAACTAATGGCACAGGAATAACATGTTTTGCTTTAAGATGAGAGAGCTAATGGGGTTAAGGGTTACTTAATTCAGAAACGGAAATGGGGGGGGGGAGAGGGGGAAGGGTGAGGGAGGAGAATTCATTTCAGAACATGTGTGCATGACCTACAGACTCACATAGTCATTAAATGTTGAGAGCAGCCTAAATTACCCCTTCAGAAATCAATTTTATTTTTAGGAAACTATTGCTACTCAGGGCTCCCATGCTCTCAGTGGCATGTTTGTGGTCTCTTCCAGGCTTTTATTATGAGATCACTTGAATGCAAGTGCACTTAAGTTCTTATATGTTTTCTTCACCTATAAGATTTTAAATTTATTTCCATTATGAAAAGCCACTGGACATAATGATGATTCCTATTGGTGACCAAAAAGTTGCTGCTTTTACCATTTACTTTCCTTTTTGGTATCAGGCAAACTGAACACTTTCCCTTCTTAAATGTATATTTTCATCATCTATTTTGAATAAAACAAACAATAGAGCAGTACAGGTATCTTAGTCATTCCTTGTGAAAGGCATCATAAAAAGCACAGACTGCTTCTCCTGCAGATGGCTAGCTAATGACCACTTCCTGATTGCCCTGAAAATGCCTGGTCCTACTGTATTCTCTGCCCCACAATATGTTTTGATGCTCAGCATAGACCAGATGATTAATCCCCTACATCCGCTTCTGATAGCCAGGGTGCATGACTCTCCTGTAGTCTACCTTGTCATTTTCTGCAGTTCTCAGGATCCTATTTCCTGTTTATGTTTACCCTCTTTCCCCCTATTTCTGGAAGACTGCAGGAAGCACTTGGTTTTTGAACATGCTTTTCCCTGTCATGCTGCTCTTACTCTGGAATTCCCAACTGTGAACAAACTGTGGCCTGCAGGTGTTACAGTTATCACACTAATTACTCCTAACCCCTCTTGGTTTCTTGTCTGAGCTAATACCTGTGTCCTGCCTTGTTTCTCATTGTACCAGGACAAGATGTAACTGAGCACAAGGTAGGTACTCAGTTACAGTCACATTTTTTATCCCCATATGTGCATTACATACCTCCACTCTTTCCCTTATTCTTACCTAGACATCTGCAACTGGCCTCAGTCAGACCCAGCTACAAGGCTGGCTGGAGCTTTGGTCTGACATCATGCAGAAGTTTTTGTATATTGCACTCACAACCCTGCAGAACTCCATTACCAATGACAGATAAAACAGCTTTCTTTGGGTAAACAATTCGTTATGAGGAGAGAAGTACTCTCAGTGTTGCACAAGTAAAATAGTCCATATGAATGCCTACTTTAAATATTCTTGTCACTTTAGCTTAGGTGTTTATAGCCATCTAGTGATCTCCTTCCTATCCATGTCAGGCAGCTCCCTGGCAGGTTGCTTTGATGCTATCTTATATCTTTGCAAGCAGGTCTGATCCCCTTCAGTTCAGTTATGCATTCATAAAACCATATAATTCTAGAATGGTTTAATTTCAAAGGGACCTTAAAGACCATCCTGTTCCAACCCCCCTGCCGTGAGCAGGGTCACATCACACTAGACCAACTTGCTCAAAAACCCATCCAACCTGGCCATGAACACTGCTGGGGATGGGGTAGCCACAACTTCTCTGGGCAACCTGTGCCAGTGTCTCACCACCCTCACAGTCAAGAATTTCTTCTGAATATCTGAATATCTAATCTAAATCTTTCCTCTGTAAGTTTAAAGCCATTCCCCATGTCCTGTCACTACATGTCACTACATGTAAATAGTCACTCTTCAGATTTCTTGTGGACCGCCTTTAGGAGCTAGCAGGCTGCTATCAGGTCTTGCCTGACCCTTCCCTTCTCCAGGCTGAAAAAGCCAAACTCTCTCAGCCTATCTTCATAGAAGAGGTGCTTTAGCCCTCTGACCATCTTCCTGGGCTCCTCTGGACTCACTGTGGATTCCCAGGAATCCCTCATGTGAGGTGTCTGCCCTGTTGTCTTTCAGATCCACTTACATATCTTCAGCTACTCCTTACCTTTCTGACTGCTATTCACATGAGATCGGATTTGCTTAGGAAATTCTGAAGAGCTAATAATTATTTATCCTGATAAATGACCTTTGTTTATTGACCAGATGCCTAGCAATACCTACACAGGGTATACTATCACAGTGATTCGTAGTTTACTACTTGGCAGCCTTTTGTCTGCCAGACCTTTTTTCTGTCTTAGAAATAGGCCTTTATCAGAAAAATGCCCTTCCAAGTGCTGGGAGAGCTCTCCAGGGTGTGTTACAAAGCTTTTACACAACAGAGAATTATAGTCTTAAGCAATTTACATGCAGATACAATAATCAGCCTGCTGTTCACTTTCATTAGTATTGATGAGGTTACAAAACAAATCCTGCAGTTTCTGGTGGCCCTAAGTTTCTTAAACTCCCTTCATTAAAATCTTAAGGCATAGCTGCCTACGGCCAGCATTTGTCACTTTCACTCTGCAGCAGATCAAGACCATGGCTGGCCAGGGTACACATGAAACTAACTCTTCTTGGGAGGGAGTGAAGACAAATTTTACTTCCAGGAAGTAAATTTCCTTAATTGTTTAGGTGTCCCTTTGATCTCTTCTTGCAGATAGATAGGCTTGAGACCAAGGCCTAGCCTTAACTCTTGATGTCCTAATTTTTGTGGGTGATTAGCTTGATGTTTCTATCACAGCCTGAGGAGAGAACAGTTAGACAACCAGGTTGTTTCAGTGTTAATAACAACAACAACTGAACAACAGGGAATGAAAGGATAAAGTCAAGAAAAATGAGATAAAAATGTGTCCTAGCAATATAGATTATAATTTTAATTTTTTAAATTTATATATATTGTAATGTACTTGCATACATTATGTATATTATGAAATAATCAGCAAGAAAAACATGGAGTAAGCACATCTTGACCCAGGGATGGAGCTGGAACTAACACTGACTGT
Organism: Agapornis roseicollis; assembly: GCA_002631895.1. Lineage (NCBI taxonomy): Eukaryota > Metazoa > Chordata > Aves > Psittaciformes > Psittacidae > Agapornis > Agapornis roseicollis. The sequence goes on from NDXB01010448.1 coordinate 118,148, forward strand.
CTATAGATCTTCAGGCTTTTTACAGAATCCTTTTTTTGTACATACCAGCTCTCTGGGTCTGTTCAAGAGGGACAGACTGTTCTCAGTGAAACATGAGTTCATAGAATTATAGAATGGTTTGGGTTGGAAGGGACCTTAAAGATCATCCAGTTCCAAACCATAACAGCTTTCATGTTCGTGAGCTATATGTACATTAAACACAGTTATGTTTACAGAGTTGAGCATTTTTCATCTTGTTAAATAAGTATTTCATCAACACATTTCATCTACAGTTCTTCCTAACTATTGCTGCTATGAGTATTTGCTTTTCCCTTCTTCCATAAGGCAAAAAGCAACAAATTGCCTCTGATCTGATGCATTCCAACCTTATTCACCCTGTCTTCTTAGACACAGTGTATACCTTATAAATTCTGTAATGCATATGAATACCTACTTTACAATACTTCCCTCTTTCTTTGAATATTTGTTTCATGAATCAGAATCAAAACATAGAAGTATGTAACAATTGTTGGGAGATGTACTGAATCTTAAAAGTACAATTTCTTTTAGAACTAGCAGGTACATTTTTATTATCTAACCTTCTGTTACTCTGCTTCTCTACGTGCGTATGTTTCATGCAATTTTCCTCATGTTTCTCTGTATAATTTATTGGACCTAAGCCTTTGGGGGTTTTTGTTTGTTTTTTTGGGTTGGTTTTATTGGTTTTTTTTGTATGTGCTTCAGGCTTCTGTGTTTTCTTTTCCCTAACTACTGCCTAGGACATCTGTCCTGTGGAACTGCAGAAGTTTCATAACTAACCATTTGCCTGCACTCAAGTGTATTCTCCTGATTAGCCTGGCACTTCAATGTCTGTTTTCTGAAACTTCTGCAAACTATCTACTACCCCAAATTCCAGTCCAGTTTTCATGTTAAGACCCTGTTGTTCCCCCTGTTACCCCCCTCCCCACTCCCTATATTCTACTATTTTCATGCCTGTGAAAAAGAAGGTACTACAGACATAGGGGGCAAAACATTTTGCCAGAAAGCACTCTCTTTATGAACAAATTTTGCATCATGCCATCTATTCCAAGATTTGGAGCATTTTATTTAAAACAGCTTTAGAAATTACTGTCAAGCTGCATTCTTTTCACAACATTTTAGCCTAGGGAGACCAAGCATCCCCTGATGAGACTCTTCAACAAAATGTTCTCCAAGTTCAACTATCTAGCAAGCCTGAGGGAAGCATCATTGAGATCAATGACAAATTTTAAATAAATAAAGTAATATAATATAATATAATATAATATAATATAATATAATATGCAGCCAGAAAGAAATGACATAAAAACAACAGCTCAGCTGAAATCTGGCCAGTACAACCCAGAGGGCTTCAGTGCCAGCTGTAACTGCAATGCAGAGTATTGTCAGGGGATATGTCAAGGCTAAGGAATGACTTACGGAAATTATGAACTAATAGACTGGGAGGGCACTGTGAATCCACCCACCTACTAATGATAATTATTGATGGAAAACATGCTTAGTCACTTGTGCACAATTTAGTGATAAGAATGCCAGCATGATGCTTACTCCTAATGTTTCTTAGACAAAGGCTGTTGCTTTCATTTCTTCACCTTTCCTTTCTGAAGGAAACCGGTCCTCTCACTTCCTCTTACACCTGCCTGTCCCAGACCGACTCACACGTCTGTGTGTGATCATAGGCACTGAGGCATAAAGTAGGTGATGACATGTAGCAGCTGTCTTCCACAGAAAGTGGCTTCACCAGCTCATGAAGAAGACAAAAAATTACTCAAGCAGAAGAAAACAACAGTTTGCTATCAGCTTAGGGACCTGCACTGGGTGATGTGAAATACAAGCTGCTCTCAGAGCCCATGTGTGGGAGGAGGTGGGATCCCAAGGGCTGGAAGGAGAAGCAGAATGTGCCTGTAGCAGCAGCAAGCCCTTTGTCTGCTGAAGTCCATCCAGCCTATGGCATCTTAACAACTGGAGTTCTTGACATAAATGAAATATCCTCAGAAAGGCATCCTTTCATAGAAGGAAGTTTCTCATGTCCCAGGCTCTTAATTGGTTGTTCATTATGTGCACTCACTTTATGTGGGATTAGCAATTTCTAAGGGTGGGAGAGGGCTGAGGTGTTCAGGGCCATTAGGTGAAGCAAAGGCTTCCTTGTTCTCAATATAAAATTCCTAAGGGCAAAGTTGAGAATGGGAAAGCAGGATTTGCTAATGAATAAAGCAAATTTGGACTGTGATGGGTCTGTAGAAACAGTCCTGAGACACAGGAGAGGTGTTAGTGCAAGACAACGGCTCTGCCAGAAGCAGGTCTCTCTGGAACGTAACACACCACCAGAACACCAGAGACAGGTTAATTTTAAGTCTCAGGGACAGAAGGTTGTGGTGAACCAAAATGTCAAACAGCTTGAATTGGAAGGTCTGCTTATATTCCTTTGTGCAATGACAGATCAAAAAATAGAGTAACTAGTATCTTACTGGCTTCTGAAGAGGCTGTTAGTGCTGTGTTAAGCAGCAGCTTGTGAGTTCTCCAAAAAAAAGTGATTCCACTAGGGTTGTTCATCCTCCTCCCTTGCCACCCTCCTGTTCTAAATTGTCCAATTTAACAATTGTTATCCCTGGAAGACTGCTCAGATATTTAATTACCTTTGAGTTCTGACAGTGCCCAAATTAAGAATTCTCCCTCAGTTGAATGGAGGTCCTCTGACATCCTGACACAGGTCTAGCATTCAATGGCATGAACAGAACTGCAATCACACTGCTGCTGTCAAAGGTGCAGATCCAGCCAAGGCAGTCACTTGCACACCATGATCTGTGTGCTTCATTCTGCTTTGTCCTTACAGCCCTCCTTCTTCACCATAAACCCATGGCTTCTAACAGAACTACATCTTCTACCTCAGTGCTCCATAGCATTGTTTTGCTAAAGCAGAGGCTTTCTTTCAGCAGGCATTATAACGTCAGTTGTACTTGCAAAAGAGCTTAATGTTCAGACTGTACCCATGTGCTTTCCCCAGAAGGAAGAAATCTGCCCAGAGTGAACAGTCAGGCTCCCTTACTGAACTGTAGATGTTTGCCAGAATGAGAAAAATTGTTGCATGTGTAATTTTGATTCTGTTGTATTACAAATGATAAATCTGGAAGGGTGACTGTGTTGTAATTAAACAAAGATGAAAGCCAACTTCTGGTCAAAATTGTGCCTTACAGAGAGAAAGAAGAAATGTCACTAAGTTGCCGGGCTTAGACTCAAACAGAGTCAGTAAAGAAATGATAGACAAAGCCCTCGGGAAACACATTACCCCTGTCACCCTGAAATCCACTATCAAAAGCAACCCCTTGTATAGCGATAACCAGGTGGATGATGAATTGGAGGAGAAGAAAAAGACACCTTCCTGGACTGTGCAGGACTATGACAGACACTCACTGCACTCTAACTTGGCCAGCCAAATAAAGGTAACTCACTGTTGCTCTCTGTTTAAACAAAATGAATTGCTATGTGGGGTGTGCATGAACCCACTGTGAAACCCACCTGGTTCTTTTGGTGAGATTCCAGAAGCAAATATAGATGTAATTTCTGCTACAAACATGACACTAACATGAGTCTGATAAAGAAAAGATGTCTACGTATCTGGCTAGACTCCAGGAATTTCAGTTCTGCAGAACATGACCTCTGTGACCAGAGAAAATCTTAAACTGCAACACCCCACAACTTTGCTTCCCTGTTAATATAGGGAAGGGCTGTAAATGAGACACTTAAACACTATATAGTCACTTCAGCAACTGTTCATAACATCATTCTGTTATCAAATAAGGTGCATTTTCCAAGCCTTATCCACACTATGCAGGATCCTGTCTGCCTGTGGGTAGGCACAAATCCCTTTTAGGGTTACTACAGTAAGCTGTAGTAACTGTTCCCTATTTTTTTTTTTTTTTGAAAGGGACTCGTATCTGTGTTTATAGATCAACATCTCTTCTTGTGAAGACTACATGGTTTCTTTGGCTTTTTTTTTAATCACATTTCAAAGGCTGGTGTCCTACATTTTGTTACTGGCTGAAAAGTGTGGTTTTCATTCTCCCTAGTGGAAAACTTGCAGCATCTGGCAACGTATGTTCATAGCACAACCTATGTTAGTGAAAGTTTTTTGCATTTGTGTTGTGATGTCTTAAGTTCATTAATCACTATCTGATGATAGCCAAAATACTTCTGGCTATGTCTTAATGACTTTATGTGTAAGATAGGAACTGAGTTAATTTTCTGGTTTTTCTTTTAGGAAAACCCTAACGATCTACAGTTCTGGATGGGGGATATTTATACTCCTGGGTATGATACCTTGTTAAAAAAAAAAGAGAGAGAAAAAAAGCGTTCCAAATGTTACCGAATCATCCTGCTCATGGTACTAGCTGTTTGCATCCTAATTGCCACAATCACACTCAGCATTTTACTTACTTAATACAGCCAAATAACGTTGATGGGAATGTTTTCAATAAATATTTTTTATTAAGGTATTCTCCTCCCTTGTTTTATTTGAATTCTTTCTTCTTTTTTTTTTTCACAATTGCTATTTGTTTGACATCAGTAGTTTACAATGTTCCTATGCAGCATAAAGAATTGATCCTGGAAAGAGACAAACACTCTGAGTACAGCAGCATGTCTTCTTATGGGTATAATTAAAAAAAGAAAACTATCAATATGCTACTTTTCTTAGTGCACTCTTTGGACAAGTGATCTGCATCAGCCTGTATGGTGTTGTATATACTGTATGTACAGACAATCAGCTAAGTAATCATTTTAATAATAAACACCTACCATCCTGTTCATCTTTTATGATAGCTAATATTGTAGGTGTTGTCATAGAATCATAGACTGGTTAGGGTTGGAAAGGACCTTAAGATCATCTAGTTCCAACCCCACTGCCCTAGGACACCACAGGCTAAACCATGTCCAACCTGGCCTTGAACATTGCCAGAAATGGAGCATTCACAACTTATTTGGACAACCTGTTCCAGTGCCTCAGCACCCTCACAGTAAAGAGCTTATTATTGGAATACAGAAAAGTATTCTAAAGCAGCATTCAAGATGTCCCAAAGAATTCTAAAGCAAAAATTACACATTACTTAGAGACAAAGTGCATTGCTGCAATGATGCAGCACCTCTTAGTAAAAAGTTAGCCTAAAGGCATTAATGCTTTCTTAAACTTTTTCAGAGAAAAAAACAAAAGGTAGACCACTGAGCTTCTATCAAAATAATTGCCTGAGACCTGAGACAGTGTTTCTTCATGCCTGTGTCATGGTCTTTGAATGCATAGAATCTCTGTCAATCCAAAAAAACAGAGCACCAATATTTTTTTAATCTGACATATCAAAAGCTCAAGCAAAATTGGTGGAGTAGTAGAGTATAAACTGGGATTGGGATACACCTTAAGAAGGTAAAAATTACATATCCATTCTGTGAAAAAGGGTCTTTCTTTGTAAACGAAAGGACCAAAGGGAAATGTGCAGAGCACTCAGACAATTCAGTTCATAAATCCTAATTTAGGAGAATGAAAACGTGAGAGAAATGACAAAATAAAAAGTGAGTGAACAGAGAAATTAAATTTGATTTCTGTTCTGAAAAATGCTCTGAGTGTTGCAAACCCTTTTATGCCCTCTATATAAGGGTAAGGAGCAATGAACACTGTTGAGTTGGGGATCTCCCTCACTGACACAAGAGAATCTCACTGATGCACAAAAGCTGGGAAGTTGGGGTTATACCAGATCTACCTGTCTTCATAAAAAAAATACTTTGGAGTAGGTCAAGAGCAGGACTGAGGTAGAGGGTATGTGTTGCCATGTCTGAATTCTATAGCATGTGTCCTACTTACAGCAGCTTTGCAGTGCTTTAAGTCAGATCAGGATGGATTCAACTTCAAGTACAGTGTGACAGTAAGATAAGTGTTTTTAATTACTTCCTTCCTCACCTGGTCCATGTATGAATCTCATTTGTGCCATAACTACTTGGACTCTAGCCTAGCTTGTACCGGTTCAAAGTCCTAGGCTAAAACAGCTTACTGCTTTAATCCGGCAAGAAGCCAAGAGCAAAACTGTAGCAGCATTTTAATGCATTGGCATAAAATTAGTATCCCTGTTACAAAACTGAACATTGCTGTAAATGTACAGGGGAACTCAGTCTCCTGGCTTACCACAGTTTCAGTATAGAGGGGTGTCTGCTCTGAAAAATCAGGTCCATTCAGCTTAGAAAAGTAAGAACTTGGGAACATTTTACAAAACTAATAGCTGAAATTATGCAGTAATTATTCACATTAAAACAACAATACTTAACTGCTTTTTCCAACCCAAGTACATTTGCTTTAAATGCATTGCATACAATGCAGAGCCGTATTTTTGTAAATTACTGAGGCCTGCAGGCGGGAAGCCTGAAAGTAAAGGGCTCTGTAATTTCCAGGGAAACAGCCAATAACGCAAGTTTCTTAATTGCATTGCTCTCTGAGGGCCTAGCAGTAGGGATAAAACCCTTTTCTCCACAAGCCCATTACTGGCCGTTTCAGCCTGGTTTCACCGCTGTCATCTAGCGGAGAGTCAGAAAGGAGGAAAAAGGCCTCAGGCACGGAGGTGCCGGTTTGAAGTAATTTGAATTATGGGGTTTTTTTCCTCTCGGGGTGTGGTTCTTGGTTTTTTGTTTTACGATGCGGGCTCCTTTGCTGACACCTCGTGGCAGAGAGCGATGGGCGGGCGGGCACGAAGACTCCGCGTGTGCAGACCGCCCTGGGCGGACCGAGTGTGGGAGGCGGGAGGGAGGTAAAGGTGGATTGAACGGTCTCTGCCGGAGCGGCTGCGGGACCTGGAAGAGGTCCGGGCAAGGCGCCTGCTGCTACTGGCTTCAGTGAGCGTTCGTGGGGGTGGCCCTTGTGTGCCTAAACGCGAGCTGTGTGCTACGGTTTGAGAAAATAACAATTGAATGCTTTGAGGGGGATAAAAATCAAACCAAACCACAACTACAACAACAAAAACCAACACAAAAAAACCCCACACACTAAACAAACAAAATGAAAAATTAAAACTGTCAGACTGAGAAACAAAGACCTCTCTTCAAGGCAGGGTGTGAAGCCTTGGAATCTTTCATACCATGTGCTTAGTCTAAAAACAATTGATCAGGCATTGGAACAGGCTTCCAGGGGAAGTGGTGGAATCACGGTTGCTGGAAGTATCCAAAAACCATGTAGATGAGGCCCTCAGTGGCACGGTTTAGTGGTGGTTCTGGCAGTCCCGGAGTAATGGTTGGTCTTGATGGTCTAAGGGTCCTTTCCAACCTAGTTGATTCTATGATTCTAATTAAGGAGACACCTTTTCTTTAACTACTTGGTGAATGAGTTCACATGTGTTGTACAAGAGCAATTGAAATTTTGAGTTGGTAAGACTGCTTTGTGTTGCCCTTGTTACAATGAGGATTTTTTTTTTTTTTTTTGGGGGGGGGGGTTTTTTGTTTTTTTTTTTTTTTTTTTGTGGGTTGCGGGTTTTTTTTTTTTTTTTTTTGGGGGGGGGGGTTTTTTGTTTTTTTTTTTTTTTTTTTGTGGGTTTTTTTTTTTTTTTTTCTGGGGAGGGGAAGTGTTCTGATTTTTTTGTTTGTTTGTTTTTTTAAATTATTAGTGACAGGAACTTGATGAAATTTGACATGGTGATGATGGTATCCTGGGCTACATAAAAAGGAGCATGACGTCAAAGGAGGTAATTCTTCCCCTCGACTCCTCCCTTCTGAGACCCCACTTGGAGTACTGTGTGCAGTTCTGGTGTCCCCAGCACCAGAGCTGTTGAAGCAAGTCCAGAGAAGGCCAAGAGGAAGATTAGGTGGCTGGAGCACCTGAAAAATTGGGGCTGTTCAGCCTGGAGAAGAGAGGGCTGCACAGAGACCTCATAGAAGCCTTCCAGTATCTGAAGGGGGCCTATAAGGATTCTTGAGAGGGACTCTTTTATCAGGAACTGTAGTGACACGACAAGGAGCAATGGGTTCAAACTTAAACAGGAGATTCAGGTTAGCTATAAGGAAGAAATTCTTTAGTGTTAGGGTGGTGAGGCACTGGAACAGGCTGCCCAAGAAAGCTCCAGCTGCCTCATCGCTTGGTAGTGTTCAAGTCCAGGGTGGGCAGGGCCTTGAGCAACCTGGTCTAGTGGAAGGTGTCCCTGGCCACGGCAGTGGGACTGGAACTACATCATGCTAAGATCCCTTCCAACCAAAACAATTCTATGATTCTATGATTGTTTAACAGTGTCTGGGTTGATTAACACTATCACTTACAGAAACAAGACTGTAGATCTGAGACAACAGACTGAAGAAGAAAGGTCATCACAGAACGTTTATGAATTAGGATAAATGTGAGAGTTTGGAGAACAGAATCTTTAGTGTATGCAAAAAGTGCCATTAAAACTGCAAGAATACAACAACTGTACTAGGTAATGACATTAAAATGGGACATAGGCATTTCCCACCCACCTGTTTTTCCCTCCTGGGTAAGTAATCTTAGAGATCCACATTCATTGGTCTCTTCCCGGCCTGAGAGAATATACTTGACTTCAGTAGTATTTAAGCCTAGATATACACACACTAGAAGCTTTATCTCACAGATAAAGGATACAGATCCAGAGCACGTACATGGATCCACAGTTCTGCTCTGACCTTACCTGTACAGCTGTAACCTGATTATTTGCATTGCGTGGGAATACATTAATAAATACAGGAGAGACTCTTGTGCCTGTGAGCTTCTGTTTATATTGAAAAGCTTTCTCAGTTCCAAATCCATCTCCTATGACATTGGTTAAGACTCAAGCTGCTGGTACATGCTCTCAGGGTACCTAGATGACACACCATGGCTCAATTTGTTTCTCTGCAGCCTGGCAGCACTGTAAACCCAGAATTGTAAGACAAGTTTCATGGGTCTGTGCCCATTTCCAGTCTGTTGGCTGGGAGAACAATAGAACAATAGCTTAGAGAAAAATAAATCCCTGTGTGGAATACTTGTCTGTAAGTCTATGAATCTAAATCTGCAAAAGATTTAATTTGCAATATTCAGGGTTTGTGAAGCATTCTTCCCTCTTCCTCTCCCTCTTCCTCTTTTCTTTTTCCCTTTCCCGTTTCCTCCCCTCCTCTTTTTATTTAAGTTCTCTAGGGCTGGGATTTATGTTTCTGACATGTCCAACTGCAAACAGCAATGGGTGATGATGGCAGCTGTCCACATAACTTCCCAAACACAAACACATTCCAGGCAGATCTTTGCTGGAGTGCAGATGTAGTTCATGTTTGAACTGAGGTGGAGTATGAGGGCACATGTTGTTTAGGTAAAAAGCTTTTGACCAGATCCTCCAGATCAGTGTGAAACTGACTTCTTTATTTTATATTGGCTTCTCAGTGGACTTCTCCTTGGGAGCACTGATCAGCACTGGTAGTGCATCCTGACAGGCACCCTCTTTCAGGCACAGGGACTTGTCAGGATTTTCTTGTTGTGGAGGCTGACTTTGTGAATCTCTGTAGCTGGACATGCTTTACAATGATCCTGATGCTGCTCTAATGCTGACCCCAACAAACTGAAACTGAGAGTTAGAATATTCAGTTATGAATTACATATTGTTAAGGGATTTCTTTCCTCACCAGACCTAACGTAAGTCATCTGATTGTGGAAAATAAACACTGGACATTCTATCCTCTAATATGTGACATTCTACTAAGGCAATCCAGCAACAGAACTCCTGTACACAGCTACATTTTCAATGTATTATTGAAACAAGCTGACAGGCAGTTCTTGTGTTACATTCAGAGAGTAGAATAGTTAATTCATAGCAGTACAACATGCTGTATTTTCAGAAGAACATGTAAATCCTCTGCTGATGTGCATTAGTTTTTCCACCCACATATTTAGCTTCACAGACAACCCAGCACACTTCAGACAACACAGACAAACAGCCTTCCCAAAGAGGCCTTGCTTCCCTCTGGGGTTTCCTCTGTGCTGATTGTGTTCTTCTTGGAAATACTCCAAAAGGCTACTTTCAGCTCAGAAATCAATTTGCTGCAGCTGCTACAGTAAATTGAAACTCTTGTAGCTGTAAGTGGGTTCATCTGTGGGTATTCTTACTGCTTGTGGTAAGGTTAGTCTTGTTGGAGGAAGCAGTGTAGAGGTAAGGTGGAAGGCAGAGTGTTCTGACAGTACACAGGTGTACCACACACAGCACAAACATACTGGATGTCAGGTTTAATTGCTTCATATTTGGTGTTCCTCTGTCTATTAATACCTGTGGGTGTGTGGTATATGCAGTGAGTGTTCAGCCTGTAAAGCTTTTTCTTTCTAGACACAACTGAAGACACATACATACATATGCAGGTGTGTGCTAAAGAAGTAATTTGTGCTCAGCTGTTTGGGTCTTCCTCTTCTAAATTACTCAGTGCTTCCTCAGAAAGGGAAGTTATAATGATCCTTAGTGAAGATGTGAAAGGATGGCTTTGTTGTGGAAGGTGCTTACTTCTTTAGTAAAACTGATTTCTCTTTTTCACACCCTCCTCTGCTTGTTTGGTTGGTTGATTTTGTTTTCTGACCTGCAAGCACAGTAACATTTTGAAAGTGCTTGGGATATAAGACAATCTGGAGTTACAGATAAAGAAGTGAATAATATTCTATGTGTGGCTAGCACTGTTAGTGGTAAATTGCTAAGAGAAAGAATGTGTGCCTTAGGAAAGTAGCTGTTAAGGTAAAATAAGCACAGACCCTTCAATTTCCATTAGGTCTCTTTCTTTTCAATGAACAATGTCATAAGTGCTGCCTTAGATGTATGAGAAGTAAGCTGAACTGAGTATATTAGCAAATTGGCATGTGAGTAATCTAAGTAATTAGGAGTGCTGCTTCTTTTTTTATTTACTTCTTTTTTAATTTTCGTTTTATACATGACATTCAGAGTGCATGCCAGGATTCCCAGGAAGTTGTTTTCATAACTTCAGCAAAGCTGTTGTTAGATAAATCTTCCTTCTACTGTATACTTACAGCATTCTTCTCAAGCTTCATTTCCAACACAAAGTAGCATCACCCTTACCAATGCATCCTGGCTGTATCTGAATATGACGACAGTGTGTTTTGCTACTTGCCAAAGTTCAAGGTTATGGTGCCAGCTTGCTTCTAGTGCAGGTCAGTTTGTGTTCATGCTGCACATCAGCAAAATGCAAGCTCGGCAAGCACGCAAGCTTCAAAAGAATTCACTATATTTTGCAGCTCCTTCTGACACATCTTTTCAGTGCAGTGTATTCACATCACAGGTGATTCAGTATTCTCTAGAGACTGGCTTGCTACCTTGAACTAACTCAGCCAGCATCTTCCCAGATGCAGGTAAGTACACCAGCAGCTACAACAGAGAGCTAATTGAAAGTTATCTACAGCTTTGTTTAAGGGCCAAAGACCTCAAAAAGTGTTGATTATGCCTTTAAGTAGACTCCAAAAAGAAAATTAGATTCTGAAACGTGATGCTGTCAGAGGAAGGATGCAGGTGACCAGGTGCTGCTCAGCGATGGTTCAGAGCCACTTTGAGGAGTGAGGAGTTGTGACTCCAGGAGTCAGTGTCTTGCTGACTGTCACTAAATCCTTACCCAGCTCCTGGGTGAATGAATCTCACTCCTGAGCAATTGTGGGAATGCAGCATGTGCTGAGAGCTGCCTGTCATAGAAAGACTGTGTTAAGTCCTGGCAAGGAAGCAGTCGGTGTTTTAGCATTTACCTATTTATTTATTTATTTTCCTTACATTCTGAAAGGAGGTGAATTATTTTGACTGGTTTTGCACATGTCACTTCTCATATGCATAATGCTAGAGCAAAAAATAATGTCATACTACCAATTCCAGGAAAAGAAAATTAAGGGGCTCTGAGTAGTTCAACATGGTGCTCATAGCTTTTGTTCTGCTTTAATTATGCTGGCAGAATATGCCCAAAACCTTAACACTCAACCCCATTTTTTCCTTTCCCAGCAAGCAGCAGGAGACTGTTCCTCCTTGCACACTGGTTCTGCATTGTGGGGCTCCGTCTTTGGGGTTACAAAATAAAATAAAACTAAAATCTGAAGAATGTACAAGTGCTTTATAAAGTTATAAATGCATAGCTGTAGCTGCTATGCATTATATTGAAGGAGTGTGTTCTAATTTACATCCATGTTCTGCCAGAAAAATCCTAACATACCAAAAGAGGCAATAAACCCTATTAGATTAGAAAATACTTTTTTTGATGACATAATATGAATTTGTGTCCCACTTAGAATAACCTCTCCAGCTATAGCTAGAATGCTCAGATGATAATTTATGTTAAAATTAAAGTGAAGTCTTACAAAAACAGCTATTCTCTAGATAAAAGGAAACCAGGGAACATATGTGTGATTACTGTTGCATTGTATAGTTTCTATAAGTTCCTTAAATCCTTAAACTTTACTTCAAAGCTTAATTTGATGGTTTGTTTGGTTCATTATTTTTTCTTGACATTGAAGTAACAGAACCAAGAACAAGAATGCTAATCTTTAATTTTAGAATACTGATATTTGCTTTTATCCTTCCATTCTTTATCCTTCCATTCTATATATTGAAAAGAAAAAAAATCAACAAAATATTTTATCTCGGTTATTGTGATGTAAACCTCTTTCCCGTATGAAATGCACCCTGAGAAAACTTACTGCTAACAAAATCTGCAAATATAAACCCCATTTTTATAAATCCTGTTATTTTTTCCTAACGTATCATGACATTGCACACCTCTAATAAAAATTTCAAACCCCTGAAACTTGCTAGTGGCTTTCCTTTTGAAGACTGCTGTTAAAGTATATAATCACAGGCACTGTGATTATGACCTACATAGGGAAATGGCAGGCAAGGAAGGTAGCTTTTTGGAAGGAATTCACTGCTGTCAGTGTACCAGCAAGTGCTTGCCAGAAATGAACACAAGTGCGTTTTATTGCATGGGCTCGCATTGCAGTGTGTGCAGCAGAAAATCACTTGCTCTGGCAGTGCTTTAGGGCCTCCATGTAGAAGCCTCAACAGAAATATCTGGAAAAAGTTGTCTTGAGTTCAGGAGGTTGTAGAAGTACTGTAGAACTGTGTGGAAAGAGAAGGTGAGGTCCCTTGAGCTTGGACAGAGAGTAGGTGGGACATCCTGAGCAGAGCTAAGAACATCAGTGAAGACTCCTTGTTTTCAGTGTCAGTTTTGGTAGAGAACCTGAAAAATCTGAATGGAGTAAAAGATTTGGAAGTAAGAAGAGTATCTTGAATTCCTCTAGGTCTAATGGGATTTTTGAGTGACTGAACCCATGTCATTTTTGAGAAATGCTCATCAGATTATATGAATCACCTCAGTGTTTCAGGACTTGTTTTTGTTGTTGTCAGCACCAAGTAGAGATGGGCCAAGCACTGCCTCCTGTGCTCAGGAGAGGCCCCTGCTCTGGAGAGCTTTCCACTCTCAGCTCTTGTTATGTTTTTACATAAGAAGAAATTGGTAGGTTTGAATCAGGTTATGCTCTCTAGGATACATTGTCTGGCAAACTGTTATAAGCACTAAAGTTATATTGGTCCTGTTCTGTTCTCCTACCATGTTACTAAACTTGCTATTTTGAGATAACTTCTAGTTTTGCAGCTGCGTTCCAGTTCCCCAGACATACCAATATGAAGTTTTATAGTTTCATCTGACCTTAGCGACACCTAGATTTTCTCAGAGCTGTCTCTAATATCTTCCTTCCTTATTCTAAACTGAATTCTTATGTCTTTGGTGCTATTACATTCTGTGTTATCCACCACTTCATAAATAGCCTCTTCAGTGAAAATTAATAAAAAAGATAAATATGATGGCATGTAAAGGGAAAGAAAAATATGATTGAGTGCTCACATGCATGCCTGTTGGCCTGCTCGGCATCATCACTTTCCTGACACATACTTTCTCTATACCTAAAGGGTAAGTTCTTCTTACCTGGTACCTGCTCTTGCATCGTTTTGGTCCCTCGATGCTTGATGACATTTTCATCCTTGTCTTTTGTAATTTGGCTTATTTTTCACTTTCTGCATGCTTTTTTCTTTTATTTAGAGCAATAAAGAATGAAAAATTAAGTGAGCTTGGTCTTCTATTGCACATGACAGTGGGTACACTGGAAATGCAAACAGCAGGAATTTCTTTCTCTTAGCCCTGGCATTGTTGCTTCAAGGAACTGCATCTTCACTTCCTTTATGTCCCAAAGGATTTTTGCTGATGGTGCTCTGAGCTTATTCTATAGCATATTACTCTGCTGAAAAGAGGTGTCAGTGGTGGGCTCTCTTTTAGCAAAAAACAAAACCAAAACCAAACCAAAACAAAACCAACCAAACAAAAACCCCACCAAAACTGCCCCCTCTCCCCCACTCCCCTCTCCCCTTAATTGGAAAGGAAGCTGTTTTCCCCATGTTGGATCCATCAGCTGGTGTTTAAGCATAAGACAGTACACGGAGCACTCTTCAGTGTGAAGAGGCTTTCAAATATAACTCTAAAAGCAGAAAGGCTGAATCACTAAGAGTAACGATATGACTTTTCCCCCTGCCACAGGATTGAAAGAATAAAGCTAAATAAATGAAAGAGAATGGCAAATCTTGAATCTTCAATAGAATCTATAATTTCCTGTCTGACATTTCAAAAGACAGATAAGGAATCCTCTGCCTTCCCTCTGCTCAGGAAATTGTACTTTGGGGAAAAAAAACAGTATGAGAAGGCTTGAGGTAAGTACCTTATGCCAGAATAGTGAGGTTAACCTCTAGAAAATGTTCTTCTCCAGCAAATAAACTGTTCAGCTTTATGTTGTTTGGAGAATGCTATTCTCCAGACAGTAGCGGAGATCTTGGTATATACTCAGTTGGGCAAAGGAAAAAAAACATATAAGCCATACTTAGGACATTAATCACTTTTCTTACTCTGGCAGCAATTTAAGGCTACAAATGACAGAGCATGGTTTATTCAATGTGATTTTAGATTGTACTAGCTGCTGAATAGCTAAAATCTGTTTAAGATATTGTTGAAAGAAAAAATTATTAGCTCTATCCTTGAAATTTCTAGTGGTGACTTGCTGAATGAAAGAAGCCAGAAATAAGATTAGTGATATAGACATAGCAAAGGCAAAGGAATCTTGATCCCTTGCTTTCTTATTTACTATTAATGGTGAAATAAAGACAAATATAGCTAATAATAGACTTGAAGCACTATCTTTCATACAGAAATAACTTTAGGTGATTTTATATATATATACATACATATGTATATATATACATACGTTTGTATCTATATGTATATATATGTATATGTATATATATATAATTAGTGTTGTTTACTGTCTGTGTCTCAGGGAAAGGCGGGAAAGGGTTGTCTCCCCTCCTCAAATGTTTTCCTGTTGTACTGCACAGCTATGCCTTCAGGTCTGCCTCTAGCCTTACAAGTTTAGTTTGGTTGGTTGTTGGCTTCCCTCTCTTCCTCCCCTCTCCCTCTCCGCCCCTTTGCTTTTTGAAAGATTTGATGGCTTTGACAGCCATAGCAGTCAGTCTTAACAGTCCACTCAAAACAAATGGTGCATTCCTTCTTGCAGGACTCCATGTGGCTATTTCCTTTGGGTGGCCAGGTAATACCCCTACGAATCACTTCTGAAGCGCTCAGGTCCCAGCCATTTGGGAAGAACTTTACGTAATAGAAGTGATGGAATAGATTATTTAAGGAATGATTTTTAGGTCGCTGGTGTGTTGATGAAGGGGAATCATCAATTTATCCTTCTTGCCTGAGGGGAACTTTCCTGCCTTTGTTCACAGAGCGAAAAGCAGATCTTCACAGCCCCCTTCTGCCATGGCTGCTGCATATGCAATAGCTGCTTGGGGGCACAAGCTACCATGTGACGTTTAAAGTTGCTTGGGTTGTGAGTGTTTTTTTAATAATAGCTCAGTGTGGTAATTAGGTAATCATCTCAGCCAAAGGCTGCAGTTTCGCGTAGGATCGAACAAACAGGAGGATTAGGAACCATTTGAATTTTCTAGCTTACACGAAAAGTCAGGAGGCTTACAGCAAAAAAAAAAATCTAGAAAGTATACTTACCACCTTCTTTGTGGACTATGAACGCTGTCTGTTTCACCTAAAATAACACACTTATTAAAACACCTAAAATAACACACAGGCATTCTGCCTGAAGCAGAGCAGTTCAGATTTGTTTACTCCAAGCCAAGTTAGTGTCCCAGTCAGAGCTGCACAGAGAGTGATTGAAGTGCCATTTAGTGCTATTTAGCTGGAGCATTGAAGGCTCTGTCACCAAATGGGGCAGAGCAAAGCCAAATGTTCTAATGAGACAGGATACCCAGGAGAACAGTCGACTTTCTTAGTAGAAATGAAATAAAAATTCATCAGGATCAGCCTACTGTCATCCAATTTATACCTTCCAGCCTGGATGGAGGAGTTCCTGTGTGCAACAGGCATCTAACTGCTGCCTTTGAAATCCAAAGCTGTTTTGCTTTAACCTGGGTTTTCCATTGCCATGTTTCTTGGAGACAGCTGTAGTCAAGACAATCCAAAATAACTTACGCATACAGGCTTATTTTACCATCAGATTAATTTATTCATGTTTGTTTTGTGATCCTCTGAAATTTTAATATTTGCCCATGTGGAGGTCTCTCTTGAAAATTGTGGCATGAAACTCTAAATCTGTAAATTGTCTACACTCACCCCAAGGCCACAAGTTAAATTAATGAACTATTCAGAGTCGCAGTATTCTCTACAGTTTGTTACCGATGATGGATGTTTATCAGTGGTGTAAATGGCAATTTCCCAGTAAGCAAACATTTGCGTTACAAATTTTGCATAAAATACAAGTAGCTAGGTAAGTTAAGCAAATTTGCCAGACCTCACACCTGATGCCATTGCTCTAAGTTGCTAAATGCATATGAGTCACAAAGTGTGAATTTCATATTTTCTCTATTCAGTCTAGCCACTTCCTCATAAGTGTAAAGATTTATTCAACTGATAAACTATATTTTGAGCTATGTTTGAAAGGGTTAGGCTTAAGAAAACTATGAACGAAAGGTCACAACACATAATTTCCATTATCTTGACAAGTTAATGCCCATATCAGTGATTTGGAACTGGTACTTCTAAATGTAAACTAGTACATTTACTTTGTAGCACTCCTGGCATTTTCAAATTATATAGCCATTATAAAGCAAATTTTGTGGCATCTTCTCAATCTTATGCACAAAATGAACCTTCTACATTTTTTCCTTTGAGATCTCTAGAAGATAATGTCCTAGTTCCATTAAGATTGTTCCTAATCTGAATTTTGGCCACCATATGCTGGGTAACTGAGTAGCCAAAATACGCCACAAATTACTTATTAATCAAATGAAAGGGTGGAAAGGAAATATGGGATGATTTTTTTCTGTAACTGTTCAGTTCTCTGCAGCCACATGTATGTTTCAAACATTACCAATCCAACCTCTTAGTTCTAGTGTAAGTAAACAATGATGGTAAAAATTGTGATGTATTTTATATGATGTACATTTAAAATAGGGCAACTGTTTCCTTGTAGAAGTTTGCTGAACTGCTTTCACGATTGATATTTCATGCACATACTTTTTACTGGCACAAATATAGAATCATAGAATAGTTTGGGTTGGAAGGGACCTTCAAAAGACATCTAGTCCTAACCCTCAACAATGACCAGGGAACATCTTGAACTAGATCAGGTTGCCCAGCACCACACCCTTCCTGGTCTTGAATGTCTTCAGGGATGGTGAATCTACCATTTCTCTGGGCAACATGTTCCAATATTTTGCCACATCATATCTTTTAAATCAAAAAAGCTTTCTTCAAATTGCTTTGATTTTTTTCTTCTTGAATGCAATTATAAGATGCTAGAACACAATCTAACTTTTCCCTTAAAAACTCCCTATGCTTCTTAAAATTGTTGGTTGGTTGTTCATTCCCCTCAAAATTATAGATCCTCTGGTTAAAGGCACTTTATAGAATTGGTTAATATTTTTGCAAAAGATACAATTCTTTTAGGCAAACTTCTGCTATTAAGAGCAGAATTGCTCTTTGCACAATTTATTCTGCAGGTAAAAGGTACTGTTTTCAAAACTGTAACAGAAATTTCAGCAAATAATTCAGAAAGCAAGTAGGGAAGCAGCTTCTTATAAAATATTTTCTAATAAAATAGAAGAAAATCATGTAATAATATCTTGGTCCTGAATATACTGTATGATGGTTTGAATTACGATGAAATGCTTCCAGAAACCATCAGACTGCAGCCACAGCATTGTTTCACAAGGTGGCATAGTTACTCTTCATATTGTGCATGTATGTTTTTCCTCACACACCGAGGAAGTAGTTAACCTCTAATCAGCCTCCCACTGTAGCAGGAAAGAAGCCTACCTGTATTCAAATGGAGAAAGCATAAGGAAGGTCTTAAGCATAAGCAAGTCTTCAGGCCCACATGAAGGCTTGCGGAAATCAGTAAGTAGCTTTCCAGTGTCTTTGACAGGTAATGAATAGTTTATCCACAGTGTGTTTAAACTCTCTGCCAGGCTTTCTATTCCTGCGTATGATTAGCTACAGCAGACAATATTAAACTTCTCGGGATAAATAAGCTCATAATGGTTAGCTTTTATGTGGCTTTTTAGAATCTTAGTATGATTAATAAACACAGCTAGTAATAAGAACTAGAAGCTGAATTGGTCATAACATCCATAATCCTACCAAATTCAATGAGACTGCTTCTAAATAAACTGAAAACATTTAAATACTGCAGAAGTGTTTTCCTTTGCTCCCATGAGTGACCTTTGCCTTTGCTTTAATAAACTGCCTTTATCTTGACCCACAAGGTTTTTTTTCCATCTTATTTTGTTCATTGATCCTGCAGAGAACAAGGGTGATGAGCAACCTGTAGGCACCTGGTGTCCAGCCAAGGTCAACCCACCACAGTCCTTTTTGGTACTCAGTGCGAGGCATGAGACAATGACAGTTCTGTATTAAGTATGCTATAGATACAGTAGTTATTAAATGGCAAGCTCCTGAGCAGGTCATGGTGATTTTTTGCTGCGTTGCTTATCTCTTTGTTTTGCTGAGCTTGGAAATGTTAATAAAAACGATGGCAATATGCTTTGCCCTGACACTGATGGCCTTACTCTGCTGGGGTAGAGTTCTTGTAAAGAAGATGAGAAAATACATATCCCTCTCCTTACCTGAGACTGATGTGGGTGGTTTTATTGTGCAAGCTCCTGAGGTCCTTGTTCACCCTTACGTGAGTTTTTTATGCTACTAATTAAAACTAATTAATTTATTATTATTATAGATAATAATAATATGTCACATATTATTATATTATTATTCTATTATTAACTAATTAATATATACAAATATATTATGGATTTTGTGGAATGTGGTCTTGTCCTGGTGTAAGGAAAGACAACTTTTGAGAAAGGCAATAGTGAAATCTGCCCTGAGGCAGCTGGTGCCTGGATATCAGGGTGTGTGGAATGATTCCTCGAAATCCTCTTCCTAGAAATCTTCTTTCCTAGACTCCTGCCCACAGGTTTCTAGGGAATTATCACCTCCTATATATAACCTCGGACTTTAAACTTGAACAGGCTAGCAACCCTTGCAAACTGATGTGTTACCTGATTAAAGGATTCCTTGCCTAATAACACAATGAAAAGCTTATAGTGCTGTACTGGGGCCTGGCCTATGTCTGTTGAGCCGTAGTTCAGAACTCTTAGATGGCTTGGGTTGAGGCAGGGACACAAACTGGACTCTGGATGATATTCAAGGATTTTGGATGATATTCAAGGATCAGCTGCTACAAGCTCAGGAGTGTTGCATCCCAACTAGAAGGAAGTGCAGCAGGAGGGCCAGGAGACCTCCATGGATGGATAAGGAGCTGCTGAGAAAAATTCAAAGGAAAAAAGAGGCTTATAAAAGCTGGAAGCAAGGACAGGTGATCTAGGATGAATACAGGGATGTTGTTCAGGAAGCTAGGGAACACATAAGGAAAGCTAAGGCCCAGTTAGAATTAAACTTAGCTAGGGATGTTAAGGATAACAAAAAGGGATTCTACAGGTACATTCCGACTAAAAGACAGCCCAGGGACAACTTAGGCCCCCTCCAGAAGCTATCAGGTGAACTGGCTACGCAGGATTTGGAGAAGGCTGAGGTTCTGAATTACTTTGCCTCGGTCTTCAATGGGAAAGGCTCTGACCTCACCACCCAAGTCTTGAAAGGCAGATGCAGGGACTGTGAGAATGAAGACCTTGGGCCCACTGTAGGGGAGGATCTGGTTTGAGACCATCTTAAGAACCTGAATGTGCACAAGTCCATGGGACCTGATGAAATCCATGCATGGGTCCTGAAGGAGCTGGCAAATGAAGTTGCTAAGCCACTGGCCATCATATTTGAAAAATCATGGCAATCAGGTGAAGTTCCCGAAGACTGGAAGAAGGGGAAAATGGATGACCCAGGGAATTACAGACCAGTCAGTTTCACTTCTGTGCCTGGCAAAATCTTGCAGCAGATTCTCCCGGAAGCCATGCTAAGGCACATGAAAAACAATAAGGTGCTTGGTGGCAGCCAGCATGGCTTCACTAGGGGGAAATCCTGCCTGACCAATTTGGTGGCATTCTATGATGGGGCTACGGAACTGATGGACAGGGGTAGAGCAGTTGACGTCATCTACCTGGACTTGTGCAAAGTGTTCGACACTGTCCCACACAACATCCTTGTCTCTAAATTGGAGAGACATCAATTTGATAGATGGACCACTCAGTGGATAAAGAACTGGTTGGATGGCCGCACGCAAAGAGTTGTGGTCAATGGCTCTGTGTCCGGCTGGAAACCAGTGACGACTGGTGTCCCTCAAGGATCGGTGTTGGAACCAGTCTTGTCCAACATCTTTGTTGCTGACATGAACAGTGGGATTCAGTGCACCCTCAGCAAGTTTGCTGATGACACCAAGCTGTGTGTTTCAGTTGATAACACTGAAGGGAATTGATACCATCCAGAGGTACCTTGACACGCTTGTGAGGTGGGCTGATGCCAACCTCATGAAGTTTAACCATGCCAAGTGCAAGGTCCTACACCTGGGTTGGAGTAGTCCCAGGCACAGCTGCAGGTTGGGCAGAGAGGAGATTCAGAGCAGCCCTGTGGAGAAGGACTTGGGGGTGGTGGTCGATGAGAACATGGACAGGAGCTAACAGTGTGCACCTGCAGTCCAGAAAGCCAACCGTATCCTGGGACGCATCAAAAGGAACGTGATCAGCAGGTCAAAGGAAGTGATCCTGCCCCTCTGCTCTGCTCTTGTGAGACCTCACTTGGAGTATTGTGTGCAGTTCTGGTGTCCTCAACATAAAAAGACATACAGCTTTTGGAACAAGTCCAGAGGAGGGCCATGAGGATGACCAGGGGACAGGAGCATCTCCCATATGAAGACAGGCTGAGAGAGTTGGGGCTGTTCAGGCTGGGGAAGAGAAGGGTGTGTGGAGACCTCCTAGCAGCCTTCCAGGATCTGAAGGGGGCCTATAGGGATGCTGGGGAGGCACCCTTCAGTAGGGACTGTAGTGACAGGACAAGGGGTAACAGGTTCAAACTTAAACAGGGGAGGTTTAGATTGGATATAAGGAAGAAATTCTTTCCTGTGAGGGTGGTGAGATGCTGGAATGGGTTGGCCAGGGAGGTTGTGAGTGCTCCATCCCTGGCAGTGTTCAAGGCCAGGTTGGATGAAGCCTTGGGCAACATGGTTTAGTGTGAGGTGTCCCTGCCCATGGCAAGGGGGTTGGAACTGGGTGATCTTCAGGTCCTTTTCAACCCTGGCTATTCTATGATTCTATGAAGATACCACGGTTGAGAAAGGGACCCAAACAACAACTGCAGTAACTGCACCATTACTGAAAAGGAAGCAGTGGGCAAGGATAACAATAGGTCCATATCTTTTATGGTAGAGGAGGAAGAGCAAAAGTTTGATCAAGAAGCCAGTCCTTAAAGACATTGGAGGAAAGAGTGAGAAAATGCACACAGGAATCTATCTGGTCCCTGATCACATCAGAACTTTGAGACATGGAGAAAGACTTAAGATACCAGCCAGGTGAACAGATTGCTACCTGGCTGTTCCAATAGTGTGATAACAAGGCCAACAGTCAACAGTGAGAAGGCACGGAAGCCCAATAGCTGGTATTCCTTGCTGGAAACCAGGGAACTGAGAGAGTAATTGGAGAAGAGGCTCTTCTCAAGCATGAGAGCAAAATATCCATTCAAGGAAGATCTTGTGATTTCCCTAGGAAAGTGGAAAAGTGGACTACTGGAGATGAAGGCATCCGGTACCTGAAAGAACTAACAGTTCTGGAAGTCATCTGCAATGACCTAGATGATGATGAGGTCTCCAGAAATCCAGAAGATGTCAGGTGCTTACGGACTCTATGGAGGAAGCTGCGGTGTCATGTTCTAAGAGCTTGGCAATGATGTATTGCCTAAATATGGGTACACCAATTGTGAAGGAAGTGTCTTCTTGACTCCAAAGCTTTGAAGAAAATCTCTGTACCTCCTCATCCCTATAGGCCAGTGCTTTGCCTGCCAGGGGCATTCCAAGAAATCAGTCCTCTACCGCCCGAGTCAGGGAAAAGGAGACCCAGACAAATACTGCATGGTGCACTTTGGTTTTTCTGCATGACCAGGAGCACAACATGAGGAACTGGGGTGGTGAACCAACCAGCTAACAAGAAGAAAGCCCCTAGTAGTGGGATCTGGAGAATGCATATTTCAGGTTATAGCCCATACTATGGTAGATGTTAAAAGGAAACATTCCCTCTGCACATCACACAACCAGCACTATGTGGAGTAAGTGGGTAGCACTGATCACACAATGAGCTCTACTGGAGAAACCCAGCTGCCCAGGAGTCCTGGATGAGATCATAGACTAGCCAGAAAGCAGAGATACTGGAGCATTTCCTGAGGAAGTGACCCAAGAGGCACCATTTATAATGAGTTACCAGAAGGTGAAAGTTGTTATGCTTTATTTACTGATAGATCCTGTCATGTGGTAGGAAATCATTGGAAGTGGAAAGCTGCTGTGTTGAGCCTAGCTTATAATGCATATTGTTTCAATTTGGATTTAATACAAAATAGAAAATTACAAATTGAAATTACTGTAGTATGATGTTCCACGTATATGTTCATAAATGGACAGGTTTGGTAATAGCTGATGTTTCAAAATTCAAGTTACTGCTGGATTTTCAGAACTTCATATAATTCTGAAAGATACAAAGGTTTTGCTTTCAGTAATGCCTGTTGCACTTCACCGATCTTGTCTGGAGCAGGACTTGGTACATGAGCTTCAGAAATGGCTCTGCAGACAGCAGTGAAGGAACAAGATGCTGCAGCTGAATTCCTGCTCCAGTAGCTGTCAGTGGTCTGCCAGGAAATAGTGGTAAAACCGTAAGTGCGTGGATGGGATTGAATATAAACAAGGAGCTGATCTGTCTTGAAAGAAAGGGCTATATTCATTCAAGATCTGGCTGTGTCCAGTGCCCAGTAAGATAAACAGAAAAGGCTATAATCAACTTCAGCTGGATGGATGTGGTGGTTAATAGACTGAACCTATAATTACTTTCCAAAATCAAACTGTTTGTAGAAATACAAATGGTTACAGAGCGAGATGTTGCAATAACACAGGCACCACGTAACAATATCAAGTTCAGGATAAACACCCTGAAGTTTTAGAACATAAGAATAAAAATAAAGACAATAAAACTATTTCTTAGTTAATATTTCATTACTGCATATGATTGCCAGATGTATCAATGAATAAGTTTGCTTATAAAAATGTTGGAGGATAGTTGGCAGCTACAACTACTATTTTGTAAGTGATGTGTATATGCCTGCACAATAATATTGAATGCCCACAGGGAATTTCAAGCTTAATGTTTTCAAAAATTTGTTCTACAAGACAATTGAAATTTCTTCTGCTTTTGCAGATGGCTGTACTAGCTCTGCCAAGAGCTGTTTCGTGGCGTGGGCACATTACAGTCTATCACTTAGAGACAAGTGCTATAAATTTTCTGTAACCTTAAACACCTCAAAGAAAGCTTCCTGGTGATATTTTAAAGAATGAAAGAGCAGTGAAAAGTTTTGTTTTGGCTTCAAAGACTGATGCCATACTGCAAACTTTTCAGACCTAATTAGTGATACTAGCAGCTCCAGTCCTTTTAATAATGAATACTTCAGTCTTGAGTTTCCTTCATGCATCAAACAGATCCATTTGTCACCATTTTTTTTAGGCTTTTTTGCTGTGTTTTGAAAATGGCATTTGTCATCATTACATTTCCTCAACTTCCTAACAGAGGTCAAGTTAATTGTAATGGCTGCTACAACATAAATTGAAGCCACCCCTGCTTTTTGAATTCATACAATATGTTACCAACAGGATCTTAAAAAGGACACAAAGTAAGTATCTGAAATTGTTTTCCATGTCTGAAATTAAGTAAACCTGTCCTCAATACCTCAAAATTTAAACAAACTCCCTACTTCCACGTTAAAATTGATTCTGGTCTCCCTTTGGGGAACATTACACCATATGACTTCCATATCAACATACATACAAACGAAACTTATATGGAGAGCTGAGACAGTCATCATACTGACAATCCAAAGTAAATGGTCTCTTGGCTGGAATGGCAATGAGCTGTTTTATCAACAAATACTGTGTATGTGTATTTATGTATATGTTTAATCTTATGATTCTATAAAGCTCTCTGTGGAGCAAAACTTAGCATAATTAAGTGTCAGGAGTTCTAGATGAAGTAACAGCTCTAATACAACTGTAGCAACTAATTTCTCCTCACAGTTGTGCTTTGATTTTCTTTTACAGCTCACATATTGCATATTTTAGTGGCTGGTTACAAATGCAGAAGAGAAAATCTGCTGTTTTAAACAGACCTATTTATGTAGGATACCTGTGGTTGAGCAAAATAAGGCTGGAGCAGTATTCAGTTCAATGAGTTCCTCACTGATGGTAGAATTGAATCAGGTGCTTTCTTTTCCCTCCAGTCTGCTCCTGTGCTATGCCTATTTCAGCTAACCAACCTACATCAACCTACACTGTTAATGTGTCATTTCTTGAGATGACTGACACTGAACATGGGACCAGCAGGATAAAAGACTGTGTCGAAAGACAGTTTCAAACTTACCTTCTCCCTCACTTAAAGTGCATCTAGCTTTAGTCAGAGCTTTCCAGTTATGGCCGCTGCAAAGAGATTGTGTGTAATCTTGTTTTAGATGCCCTTTAAATGATAGGAAATATCTGTAGACTGCAACTGAAATGTCTGCATCATATTCGGACATCTCAAGCAAGCCGGTAGACAGAAAACATCCAAGAATTCACTTGAGATTTATCTCCTTTTATTTCCTGTTCAGGTTGAATTTGGAGCCTAGTAGTAATTCCTAGCAATCTACCACTGGTAGCTTTGGTCTCACACCTGAGAAGAAAAGATAGTAGGACTACTACTAAAGCAAAGGATGAAAAGTTTGGGAAAAAAAGCAGCTGTGTTCATCTCTGACACTGCAGATGTTTCAATAACCCTTCAGCCTGGGGCTTTGTGCCTGCTGAAGACAAAATGACTGGGTTCTGTGTGGCCAGAATGACTTTCAAAAAAGTAGTGAAGGTGGGAAGTTGATACCCACCCATTTGAGCTCTGGCTTCTGCTGCTATCATTGTATAACAAAGATTGGCCACTTCTTCTAGGGTTAAACCCCTCTATTATTTTAGTTTAAAAGAATTACTAAGAACAAGGATACCCCTATGTTTCTGCAGTTCTTTCATCAAAGGATGTGTGTAAAATCTGTTCAGAGGATGTAATACTGCAGGTATGAAATGTGAGATTGCATTTTCCACTTTTTTACAGGAGAAAAAAAATAAATAGTGAGACTCCCCTGATCTTATAATTAAAAACGCATGGTACAGTGGTCAGAAGCAGATTTTCTAATTTCCAATAATTTTTTATTACAAAATTATCTTTCAAGTTTTCAAAGCTATCACTTGTCCCTGGTCTCTCCCCTCCAAACACATTCAGTGTGACATTCATGTAATATTTTATCCAATACTTTATAATGTGTAACAAGCCATGTGGATGTGAACTCACGATACCCAGCTTAGCAAGTTATTATATCAAGTATATATTTCAATTGGAAAGAAAAAACCAGAATTTTAATTGGAAAAGCATTCAGCATCCTTTACTGAACACAGGTACAGGACTGGTAGTATTGACCACTAGATGCCACCGTTGCTCCTATAAAAGTGCTCTAGTCTGGTTTTGGTCTGTCCATAAACCCCACAAAATTTCAACAGATTTCCCTACAGTGCATCAAAATTCTGATATAGCATTGAAATAAGAAAATACACAGCCATAAGACTCCTGCTCTAAATATCCTTATATGCAATTCTGTTATTAACTATTTTGATAATACACAACACCTTAAAGTCCATTTTCTTCTTGGAAGTATGTAAAGGGCTTTATGGTCACCTGTCACAAGTCCTCCATATCTTTTTGTCACAAAAACAAGCACTATCAGGCCTGAGCAGCAGACACAGCCAACGGTGACTGGAAACATTTCAGTGTGTGCATAAGCAATTGGAAATAGCTTAGAGTCATACATTGTGCCTCTGCAACCCCATAGGAGTAAGTCATCTATAAATTTAGGAGACTGTGATGATGAGGTTGTGTAGGTCTAAAGGAGTCTTTACTACTGGAGGTTGTAATGTGCATGTCTCACTGGAAGCCATAACCCCCCAACTGTTTGCAAGGAGTGGGGGCAGGGAGAGTTGGAGATTGATAGTATTTTAAAGTGGAAGACTCATGGAAAGCTGAGACACTTGTAATACTGATAATCTCTAATGCTGTGGTAAAGGCTTTCTGAAGGACAGCCCTCCCACTTAGCTTGTTGCCTGTTACTAGCTTGGTGAAAGCAGATTCGCGATCTGCCACATTGTTGCTCTCAGAACATCTTGGGTGGCATTTATCTACCAGGACACAGCTGCACTGAATACATATGTGTGCCTAGTACCTAGTGTCTTGCTGTTTGGCATTACAAATGCTGAAGCCTGAATGCACGTAGAGAGGAAATTAATGATGGGCTGCTTTGGAAAGGGTGCTCAGCCCTGGGGAAGCTAGAGGGTATATTTCCTGAACCTGATGGATGCTTGTGCATCATAAAACTACAAAGCACACTGCATGTGGCAGATGCACAAGGAAAAACTGAAAGTTACTTCAATAAGTGACTCCTTCATAGCCAAAGACTATGCAGAATATGTTTTATTTTTCTGTTAGGTAAGCAAAGTAATTTCTGTCCTTTCGGAAAAAGGCTTGAAATTCTTCTCTCAGTATTCACTTACTTTTGTTATCACCATACGATACCAGCTTCTATACTCCTCCTCTCACCTTGACATATGTGTCTGACAATTGGTAAAGTCACAAGAAGTGCCAGACAATCCCACAGACTCAGCTACAAAACCAGTTGGTTTTGCTGACAAATAACTAAATGCACACTACTGGATCTTCAGCAACTTAGAGGTGTTTCAGTGAAATGACTAATGGGTGCCAGGAACAATTTTGGCCTTTTGTGGGAGATGAACATCTTGTATAATTAAATTAGGGATGCAAATAAATATGGAGGATATGAGGTAGATCTTAAATCTTGGAAAGAAAGCTGTTCCCATAGACAGAGGCCTGGAAGTTTAATTCCTGCTGTCAGTCATCCTGGGCTGTGGACAGTGCAGTCACCCTGATGTCAGGAAGATGAGGAGGCAATCCTCCAGCATCTTGGAGTTTGTAATGATGAGGATTATGACAACGACGACAATAATAATAACAATGATAATGCTAGTAATGACGATAATAATGAGGATGATAACAATAACAATATCATCCTCAGGCTGTGAGAATCCATGCCACAGGAAAAGATATGGTCAGGAAGAGCTACAGTTGTCTGGAAAGTTGTCAACTGTTCGGGCCGGACAGCAGAGGGTAGAGCAGGGGCCGAGCAGAAGGCTTCCCTCCTGTAACTACATCCCCGACCTGCCTTTACTTGACCACCTTTCGGCTGAGAAACCAAAGCAGGACTGTCCTACACAGCGTTCTGTGGCCGCCCTCGGGCGATGTGAAGCTGCGGCCGCAGCCACGTTCCCCGCTTCGTGAAGCTCCCAACAGGATCGGGGCGCACGGGTGCGCGCCCGGATCTGAGCAGCGCGGCTGGACATACCGTCGCCTCACTGACCAGCGGACGCCCGGCCCTGGTCCATGGAGGGGGCGCCGGAGTCCGCCGGGGCCGGGCTGGGTGTCGAGGCCGTGGAGCTGGGGAATCTCGATCAGTACCTAAAAAAATCGTTTCCTTCCGGAGCGACGGCGGCGGCCGCCACTTCCCCGGCGCAGCTCGTTTGCCGGCGGCTGTGCCCTCCGGGGTGAGGCGCTCGGCAGCCGCGGAGGAAGCCAGCGGAGCAGCGAGAGCGAAGCCGTGGCCGCCGCTGCCGTGTGGAGGAGGCTGAGCGGTGGGAGGGGCGGGGAGGGACCAGCCGCCGCGGTGACAAGGTATCAGCGGAGCAGAGGGGCCGCTGCTAGAGCTCAGGCGTCCTCGCCATCGCCCTCCTTTCCGCAGAAGTTTGACTCGGGCACCGCGCACCCGCCCGGGCCGCCGAGGCGAGGCAGGGAGCCGCGCCGGGAGCCGCCGCGCCCGGGGCCGCCGCGGGACAGGGGTCGTCTCCAGCGGGAGGCAGCGGCTCTCCGGGAACCGCCCCGTCCGCGCCATGGCAGCGCGGTCCCGGAGACCCTGGCTGAGCGTGGTGCTGGGGCTGGTGCTGGGCTTCACCGCCGCCTCCTGGCTCATCGCTCCCAAAGTGGCCGAGCTGACCGAGAAGAAGAGGCGCGGTTCCAGCCTCTGCTCTTACTTCGGCCGCTCGGCTGGGCCAGGGGCGGTCGGGGGCGCGGCGGGCGGGCAGCAGGGGCCACCGGAGGCAGCGGCTGTGCAGGGCGGCACGAGTTTCAGGAGCCCCTGGGAGCTGCCGGCGGCGGCGGACGGAGCGGTCTCCAGCCCCGCCGCGGGCGGGGAAGGAGAGCCGGAGGAGGAGGAGGAAGGCGGCGAGAAACGGGGCACCCGGCCCGGCGGCAGCCACAACGGGAGCGGGGACTGGGGGGGCTCCCCTGGCTGTGCCAAGCCCCTCAACTTCCTCTACGTGGGGGTCATGACGGCCCAGAAGTACCTAGGCAGCCGGGCAGTGGCCGCGCAGCGGACGTGGGCGCGCTCCGTGCCGGGGCGCGTGGAGTTCTTCTCCAGCCAGGGCTCAGCCGCGCCCCCCGAGCTGCCCCAGCTGCCCGTCGTCGCCCTGCCTGGAGTGGACGACTCCTACCCGCCGCAGAAGAAGTCCTTCATGATGATCAAGTACATGCACGATCACTATCTGGACAAGTACGAGTGGTTCATGCGGGCGGATGACGACGTCTACATTAAAGGTGACCGGGGCGCGCCCCGTCGGTAGGAGGGAGGGAACCGGAGGCCTGGGTGCCCTGCAGGGTCCGACGGAGGGTGTGTACAGTCGTTCACTCCCGGTGTTGAATGTCCACACGCAAGGGATACCTCGACTCGCCGATGGCCCGGCGCCTTTTGCCTCCAGCTCCCATGCGAGGGGCTTGTAGTGCCGTCTGGGCGCTGAGGTCCCAATGGGAGCCCCAAGGTGATCTCGCGGGGCCGGGCGGGTTGTAGAGAGGAGGCAGCGGGCTGGACCGCTGCGGGTACACTGAGCGGTCCCGATCTGGCGTTGAGTCCCGCGGCTGCGGCCGCCGCGCTCGGTACCGGCGCGGCCCCTCCAGGTGCGGCACTCCCGGGGCCGGAGGACAGGGTCCAACACGGCCTGGCGGTGCTGGGCATGGACAGGGAGCTGCGGACGATGGAGGCCCTGCGCTCCTCCGCTGTCGGCAGTCCCGCCTCGCACCGCCGTCCGGGCGCGTCCCGCTCCGGCAGGGCAGCCGCTTCCACGGTTCGGTTCGGTTCGGTGCTGCTTGGAAATGATGTTTTCAGCACTGTGTAAGGTTCGCCACGGGATTACTGGCACTGAGCAAACTGTGAACGCTACTTGTGAAGCTGCTGCTCTCAAAGCTTGTGGCTCTGGAAAAGAACTAGCCCTATTTCCGCGCGAGCTTTAATAGCACCGTTAGGATGCACCAGGCTCTGCAACCAGACTGCTTTTGGTCTATGCTTGCTGCTGCTGTCCTGCTCTAGGAGGGCAAGCGCAAGCCTAGGCTGTGAGCGTGCTTACATTGTTCAAAGTACTGTTGAAAGTTAATCTGAGGCAGCTGTATACTTCCGTACTTGTCACTTAATTGTGTTTCAGTTGTTTAACGGGCTGTTCGCTTGTCAGCTGTCATTCATCTGTGAAATATTTGCACATGCACGCATGTGTATATGCGAAAGTACTCGGTTGCAGACGTAAAAGTTGTCAGTGGTTTCTTTTGTCTCATTTCAGATTTGTAATGATCTGTCTTTAATTGGTTCCAATGTTCCAAGTTAAACCTATCTGGAAATCTTTACTTCCAAGTAAATCTGAAATCACATTTTCTTAAATAGGTAAGGGGTTTTCAGGAAAGGTATGTAGACATTGTAGCACTGGAAATACATTGGAAAGAGCTTGTTGCAGCAGTCTCTCCCTAATCAAACACATTTATCTCAGTTAATTTAGATTTGCTCTGGTCTTTTAAAAAATTAATCCTATTAAAATAATAACTGTCACTTTCCCTTCCCTCCCCTTCCTCTCAGCCTGGAACTATATTGGCAAATTGTCCTACTTTAGAGGGTGAGAGAGTGTTCTAAAATAGCAAGGGAGTGCTTTCCATCAGTAGCGGTTGAACAGAACACTGTTTACTGACAAAATTAAGAGTTGATCATATTCTGGTCTTTGACTAATTGAAAATGTCACTGTAATGTTAATTAATTAAAAAAAAAAAATCTGTTAAAGGTAAACTTGTCCAGGATATTTTCTGTTAGGTGCAGGTTACTGCTTTGAAAGCCATTTCCTGTAACAGTCCCTGTTACATTTCTAAAAAAACTTGAGGCTGAGGAAAAGAGTCGGCAGACTAGGGAGAGAAATATCAGTCATCTTCTCTCTTTTTCAGGTGAGAAATTGGAGGAGTTTCTTCGCTCACTGAACAGCAGTAAACCTCTGTATTTGGGACAGACTGGTCTGGGTAACATCGAAGAACTTGGAAAGCTCGGGTTGGAGCCTGGAGAGAACTTCTGCATGGGAGGGCCTGGAATGATCTTCAGCCGTGAGGTTCTCAGGAGGATGGTGCCACATATAGGTGAATGCCTTCGAGAAATGTATACCACTCATGAGGATGTGGAGGTGGGCAGGTGTGTCAGAAGGTTTGGAGGAACTCAGTGTGTTTGGTCGTATGAGGTAAGTGACTGTAAGTTGCAATGTGCTGTTTGTTTAGAGTTATCTTGCAGCATAAGTAGGTATATCTGCAATCTCTTCCCACGATAATTGTGTTTTAATGCCTTAAACAGCAGACTGTAAGGAAAAAACAGAGGAAAGCATTCACAACATGTTGCTGTAAGCATATTTATTTCTACTTGTCTTTCAATTTTTGTTGGTGACAATTGCTGTGGCCATAAGTAAGTGTAATCATGTAAATGTTGTCATGCTGAAAGTTTCTAAAGCACTAACCTGAAGGTTTCTACATACGATCATTGACAGGATGCTACTTCATTTCACTTACGCTGTTCAGGTTGGATCTGTTTAAAAACTTGGTTTGGATAAGCATTCAGCATATCTGTTTATCACAGGTTGTTAAACTATTTTATGATATTTGAAGAAGAATTTTATTTTCTTAATTACCCAGACATATTTTAATGGCATTAATTACTGGCAAAAGCAGAAGTATGGGTTGTGGGGTTTTTAATCTTTTACAGAAACGAAATTTGGTACACTGTACAAGTCTGTAATACATTTTAACACTGTTCTGCACTAAAAAAAAAACAGTGTTAGAAGTATATCATGGACACAAGCAGCATACCAGGTCTCCCTATGCTGAATTTTAGGAGCAAATTACTTCATTCAATAGTAGAATTTTCTAAAGTAATAAGGGTATGTTGCAGTACCCAGAAAAGGTTTTTGCAATACCAGAACTAAAATTCAGGCATTTTTCTCTGTAAGTGTTATGGCTACTGGCACATAGCTAAAAATAGACCAATCATACAACTGCCAAAAAAGGTACTGGGTGACAGCTAATATGATGCGTGTAATTTCAGTTATTTTAACCTGTTTTTTAATATTAATATATGCTTGCCCTTATGGCACTTCCTTGTTAAGAAGGAAAAACCATATCAATGGGCCACTGAAAGAGGTTATGTGCTATTAATGACAAAAAGACAGGAAAAATAAGTAATTTGGTGGATTAGTGTTTCTGTGAATGGCCTGGGTAAAGATGGCGATTTTAAAAATGGGTTTGGTAGGTGACAGTGCATGTAAACAGGTGAAAGAAAGTAAATATTTAATAGTTGGTACTAACTGGGTGGAAATCTTATCCCTTACTCGACAATACAAAGGTGCTTTTAGAGACTGTTTCAATAAATGTTTCAAATGCCAGTGTAAAGTAATACACGCATTGAATTGGTAGAGCAGGGAAGGCATTTGTTGTGCAGATGGCTATCAATGTAGGACTAGTGGTTCTTAATCAGGCTTCCAAACTGCGTGCTACGTTGGTAGCTTAATCTTACACTCTGATGTGTTTGGACTATGTCTGTACAAGGTTGTTTTCAGATCCTTATGGGCATATGATGACTGCTGATCTGTATCAGATAGCAGAATTATGATTATTCCTTGACAGTTGTATCTTGGAGGGGGTTTTGGGTTTGTTTTTCTTATTTGTCTTCTTGGGAAGACATCTGGGGAAGGGAAGAAAACTGATAATAGATAACATTATCACCATGGTTATAATTGATGATAAATGTGAGTAAAATTTTGGCTCCAGACACTGAGCGTAAGTGGGATAGAGTGAAAAAATATGTTTACTTCAATTTCAGAGACTGAGTTATATGACTGCCCAGAAGCTCAGCTTTTTGCGGTAGGATAAAGGCCTGAAAAAGTGAACTTTCTGAAGAAAGTGTGGGGTTTTTTTGAATCTGGAATAGAGTGACACCAGTCTTGACTGTCAAAGGTCCTAGTTCTATATAATAAAGAATGAAAAAAAAGAAAAACGTGTGGTCACTGCAATGGCAATGGCAGCTCCTACATTTCAAACTGCTATTTGCCTCTGTCAGAAGAATCTTCAACTCTGTTGCTGTTACAGGAGATGATCCACAAGATGCAGATGATTAAGAAAAATCTGCTTAGGATGCTATCCTGGCATTAAAGCTGTGTGAGAGGGAAAGAGCAAAATAGGGTGTCCCAAGAGAAGGAGAAAATGCATTCATGCTATGACACAGTTTGTGTTGTTCAGCTGATAGTTGTAAGCAGTCTGATACTGGATGTGAACAGAATGAGCTGTTGCAGGTTGGTAAGGTAAATTAGTGGGTGACAAAGGTGGCTTTCCCTAGAGCACTGGAACTGTTGCAGTTCCATTCCTGCCATAAATCAGCAACACTCTGTGTGTGCCAAGAGGTGAATTGTTCCCTCAGATACATGTGTGCAAAACCTGGGTCTGGGACTTTCTGCATAGCCAGTTGTACTTTTGTCCCGAAGTTGTCTTCTTTTATGTATTAAATCGAGTCCTGTTGAGCTGCAAGATTTTTGTGAACTTCATTGCTTTTGGGAAAATGCATAATTTGTGTTTAGCCTGTGTTGCTGAAGACTAATAAAAACTGTAAACAACTCCATTAAGATTCATAGAAATAGAAAACCCCTAGAAGAGTTGAATTACTGTTGCATCATTTTTTGCTTGATTTCTAAGAACTACATTGGAAGGTCTCTTTTTGGGAAGAATGAGAAATCAGAGTTCAAGAGAAAACCAGAAATGCTTGATCTTTGCTGAGTGGCTTACCTGGTGTAGGTAAGACTGGCTACCTTTCAGGGTTTATTCTGTAGCCTTAAGGTAGCTTAATGTGTAATACGCTTGCTGGCAAGGAGAGGGTTACAACTTTGACTTTCTTTTTTTTTGGTCAGAATTAATAAAAACAGAATAGGGATACAAGCCTGTCATGAGCTGCTCTTGTATTTTTGGACTTCTAGAGTTAATTCTTGTTCTGCCAGATTTGAAGCCAGGGCTAAAGGCTGGCTCTCTCACATACCAAATGGTTTACGGCTGAGATGATGAGTCTTCTGTCTCTGCTGATGGAGCTCCTCTACTTTAGATAAAGAATTAGTCATTGAATTGCAAACAGAGTGAATCTAATAACAGGGAGTTTAGTGCATTTGTGTGGAATGGAGGAAACAAAAACCTGCCTGCAATCTGCAATTTAGCAGTTCCTCTAAGCTGACATAAATGTGAGCTTTTACTGAAGGGTGGCTGCTCCTTTCAGTTGCCGTCCTTTTCTGCAGGACATGTGCAGCCCTGTGGTGAGCTGGAACAGGGGTGGGATCCACTTGAAACCTGACCCACAACAAAAGTGTTCTTTTCAGTTGAATCAGTACTCATAGCAGAACATGAACATTAGGAGAAAGAAGAGGTGGTTGTGTTCAGTGAGGAATGAAGGGTAGGACTGTGTCAAACTGCCCTTCTTGGCAACGCCTTACATCCAAACTGGCTGGAAGCAACAGCTGCCTAAATTTAGTACATTTTCTTGCTCCATGGATGCCATCCAGAGGAGCCTTGACAGTCTTGAGAGGCGGGCCAGTGTGAACCTCGCAAAGTTCAACAAGGCCAAGTGCAAGGTCCTGCGTCTGGGTTACGGCAATCCCAAGCACAAATACACGATGGACAGAGGCTGGATTGAGAGGACCCCTGCAGGGAAGGACTTCAGGGTACTGGTTGACAAGAAGCTGAATAAGGGCTGGCTTCAATGTGCTCTCACAGCCCAGAAAGCCAACCGTACCCTGGGATGCATCAAAAGCAGCATGATCAGCAGATTGAGGGAGGTGATTGAGCACCTCTGTTATAGTGAGACTTCACCTGCAGTGCTGTATTCAGGTCTAAGGCCCCAACATAAGAAGGACGTGGACCTGTTTGAGTGAGTCCTGAGGAGGCCACAAAGATGATGAGATGGCTAGAGCACCTCTGCTATGAAGACAGGCTGAGAGACTTGGGCTTTTTTGGCCTGGAGAATAGAAGGCTTAAGAGAGACCTTAGAGCAGCTCCAGTGACTAAAGGAGCCCTGCAAGAAATGTGAAGAGGGGCTTCTTGCAAGTGCAAGTAGTGACAGGACAAGGAGGAATGGCTTTAAGCTGAAAGAGGGTAGATTTAGATTAGATATTAGGAAGAAGTTCTTTACCATGAGGGTGATGAAGCACTGGCACAGGTTGCCCAGGGAATTAGTGACTTCCCCATCCCTGACAGTATTCAGGGACAAGTTGAATGGGCCTTTGAGCAACCAGGTGTAATGGAAGTTCTCCCTGCCTATGGCAGGGGGGTTGGAATTAGAGTTCTTTAAGGTCCCTTCCAATTCAAACCTTTTAATGATTCTGTGTTGAAGTATTTACTAGAAGCATTGTAGTTTTGTTTGATCATTTTATTTCTACAGAAGGTATGTCCTTATTCTGGTCTATTTCTCAACTATATGTCAATTTATCCTTCAGAGAAGGTTTTTCTTTAGAAAATGAAAACCAGCTGCATTAAGGGATTTAAAGAGCAGTCATCAGTGTATTTGGTACATTTATTCTAATGGTAAGTTTGTAAAGCATTTCTTTTTGTAGCCTTTTTTGCCTTTCTGTGGAAAAAATGGCATAAAATCATAAAATATCTCAAGTTAGATGGGAACCGTAAAGATCAAGTTCAATGCCAGCTATGTTTATATTAAACTTAAAAAACTACATTCATGCAAAACACCCTATATACTTTTGAACTTTTGGTAATGTGTAAGTTGATATTGAAAGAACATGCTGTACTTTATACATACAAGAAACCCATATTAATTATTGTATCTTATTTCCCTTTGAGGTTTTTTTTTTTTTTTTTTTTTTCGAAGTTTTTTGACAACCATAAAATAC
>NDXB01010449.1:0-18222 GCA_002631895.1 Agapornis roseicollis
GAACTTGCTGAGGGTACACTCAGCTCCCTCATCCAGGTCGTTGATGAAAACATTAAACAGCACTGGTCCCTTCTATGAGGAGGTAACTAGGTGGTTGGATGATGGTAGAGCGGTAGATGTGTTTTTTCTTGATTTCAGTAAGGCATTTGATACCGTCTCCCACAGCATCCTCATAGATAAGCGAAGGAAGTGTGGGCTTGATGATCAGGTAGTGAGGTGGATCAAGAACTGGTTGAAAGGAAGAAGGCAGAGAGTTGTGGTCAATGGGGCAGAATGTAGCTGGAGGCCTGTGATGAGTGGAGTCCCTGTTTTAATTGCAGAGCTGAGATGTTACTGAATGATTTTGGTTTTAATAGATAGTTTTCTGTTTTCAAAAGAAATATGCTATAGTTTTATGCTTTGTTATAAGAAATGGGGGACTGGATAGAATAGAGGTATCTTAGTACCCAGTTTTTATGGT
Source organism: Agapornis roseicollis (assembly GCA_002631895.1). Classification (NCBI taxonomy): domain Eukaryota; kingdom Metazoa; phylum Chordata; class Aves; order Psittaciformes; family Psittacidae; genus Agapornis; species Agapornis roseicollis. The sequence goes on from NDXB01010449.1 coordinate 461, forward strand.
GTTTGTCATGCATTACTGCCATGCCAGTGAACTGTACTTTGGTTGGAAGAACAGTCATGAGGACCTTGGCATGAAGTTTCTTTGCAAAAGTAGAGCTCTAGAATACGTGCTGGTATCTCCAGCTTCCAAGCTTCCCTTGGCATGCTATTATTTGGAAAGAATCTCTTCAAATTGAAACTTAGAGCTTTATTCTTAAAATAAGTACCTGTAATAGCCTCTGTTGCGGTCATTTTTATCAACCAGGGACTACAGGATAATAAACACGAATCTGGTGATATCTGCAGAACAGAGTAATTTATTTCCAAAACATTAATGTTTACCTCAAAGATGAGGTTGTCTGGCATTAAACCTTGAGCATCTGACTGAAAGAACTGTTGGACTGACTTATTACTGTGGTATGTCTGCAAACTAAAATGGAACTTAAAATAGTTAGCTCAGTATTTCTTTTAATGTTGGTGGGAAAATGTTCAGTTACATACTGAAAAGCCTAATTATTTGCTTGTATGTCATAGCTCCACTTCATAGAAAATCAGCGAATGACTCGAGAGCAGATCATAGTTCAGGACATAGCACCCAACCAAGTACAGTGCATTCAGGGACCACAGCTAGCAGCTCCACTCCTGGACCTTCAGTTTCCTCAGGGCTGAGTACTCAGACCAGACCCTCCTCCTCTTCCTCCTCCTCAAGCTTGTTTTCATTGTCTTCACCCTCGCTGAGCAGGATTGAGCCTGCAGCAAACTCGGCACAGGCCACATCAGAAAAGGCAACTGTAAAATCAGAATACTCAATGACACCCAGATCTGTTCAGACTCAAAACATAGCTGCTGTGAGCAGGCATGGCTCCAGGCTAGATGAAATGCCCAGATGTAATGGAAACTCTAAAAGCTTTGCAGCCAGTGACTCGTCATCTTCAGAGCCCCTGAGCTGTAATTTGAATTCTGCCTCAAAAGCTGTAACTGTGAGGCAGCCATTAAAACCACCTTCCAAGAGAATTGACATCTTTGAGCTTCCCAGGATACCAAAGATTAAAAAGGAAACCAGCAGCAAGCAGGTGGAGCCAGAACCTGCAGGGAGCCAAAGCTGTGACATCCCCAGCTCCTGTATAACCCAGCTGACTGGCAAAGAGAGTGCTAATCAGCCAGGAAAGGGTAGCAAGGTGGAAAGTCAGAAGTCAACTGCCAAGGAATATCATCAGCAAACACATACAAGTGGGTTGTCTTTTTCTACCAATACAGGTGTTCATGGTAGTTCATTGCTACTTGGCAATTCAAGGAGCAAAGGCCCAAGCTCTTTTGAAAGTTTTAAAATCAATATTCCTGGAAACACAGGGCATCCCAGCAGACTCTCTAACCCAGGATTTTGTAACACCTTCCGCCCTGTGGATGACAAAGTGCAACAGAAAGAGAATCCTTTGCATCTTTTCTCAGTTAAGAAAAAGCAGGTCAAAAGTGAGATATATGATCCCTTTGAGCCAACAGGATCAGACTCAAGTTCAGCAAGCAGTAGTCCTGAAAGGCTTGGCTCAGGGATTCCACTAACTAATATTACCAGGACTATTTCCATTGAAAATCCCAAAGTTCAGACGTTCCAAACTGTCCGTCGTTTCACCCCTTACATGGTAGAAAATGTATTTGGACCTGGGGCTGACTTTGATGTACCAAATAGTAACACAGAATCTCATGATGACGTGACAATAGAAAGCAGGATTGTAGAACCGATCTCTGATACAGAGGAGCGGGAAAATGTGGATGAAGAAGACTTCCTAAGCAGTCCTTGCACTTCATCTGCTGTTAAGCAAATTTCTAATGCAGAGTGTTTAAAAGGGGAACGGAGAGAGGGCCCTAATGTGTTCTTTAATGCTGAAGAATTGATTAGACCTAACATTAATGTGAAAGTAGAACCAGATAGTCCCTCAAAGAATGATGAGCAGCAGAATGTCCAAAAGGCAGAACAGACAGAGAGGCAATCACGTTCCAGATCCCGTTCAAATTCCAGCTCGCGAAGCAAGAAGAAGTTAAAAAGGAGAAAGGCACTTATCAAAGAGCATAGAAGATCCCGATCAGGGTCTCGGAATAGGGCACACTCAAGGGACCGAAGCTCCAGATCTGCCTCTTGGTCAGGTGGAGAAGAGTGTAGCAAAACACAAACACCAAAACCCAAGAGCAGGAGGTCTTCTACAGACCGTTCTAGCAGTCACGAACGATCTAAGAAAAAGAAAATGAAGGATAAAACCAAGGATAAAAAGGCAAAATCTTCTTGGTCTAGGGAGAGAAGAAAATCTAGGTCACGTTCAGGTAGTCCTGGAAGTACTTCTGAGTTTTATGAGAATAGGAAAAAGAAAAGACGGTCTCAATCAAGGTCAAGACGGAGGGAACGTTCCCGATCCAATAGCATTGAGAGGACCAAAAGGCGGAAACATAGAAGAGACAAAAGCCATGAGAGGTATGATAAAGATAGTAGCTTGAGGTCAAGGGACAGAAAGAGATCAAGATCCAGGTCTCGGGAGAGGAGAAAATGGAGGTCTCGGTCTCGATCTACTTCTCGATCTCGGGAGCACAAAAGCAGCAAATCAAAGGAAAAGAGACCACGATCAAGATCACGTTCCAAAGAAAGAAAGCACAAATCAAAAGAGACATCACTTCCTCCTCCACCAGAAAAGGATCAAAAACCTCCAGTTGAAAATGTGTCCAGGTGTCTGGAGCAACCCCATTCCTTCAAACAAGAGCCAAAGGAGGAGCTAGTACTAGAAGAGCTTTCCATAACCATCCAACCAAATGTCAAACTTGAGGAAGGACAAGCTGAGACCCCAGTTCAACTCAGACAGGTCCAAGAAATTATAAAGGTAGAGCCCATCTGTCAGGAGGTGACCCGTGAAACTGCATTCCCTGTGCCAGAGATCACAAACATTTGTGTTCCAATTGGCAATGTGGATTCTTTTGCTGAAGCAGAATTAATGAGTAGCAGTGATCCAGGAGTACTTGGCAGCTGTAACAATACAAACCTTGAGATTACAGTTAAAATAGAAAATACTGCATTATGTTCATCTCTGATGGAACCACCCCCAAAGAAGGAAGTTATCATACATGCTCCGACTGAGGCTGCACCAGTTCAAAGCCCATCCAAAAGCAAACTAACAGATTGTGTGAGGGAGCTTAAGGATGAGTGCCTTGTGTCAAATGAGAAAACTGGTAATTTCAGTAAGCCTGAATTGGAGGTGGTGCCTCAGGGTCCTACATTGAAATCAAAAGCACCAGTGAAAAGAGTTACCTGGAATCTTCAAGAGGAAGAAGGTGGCACACTGTCTGCTGGAAAAGCTCCAAGTAAGTCTCTCATTTGGAAAACAAACAGCAGTTGAAGCAGGCTGTATGTGGCTTAGGGTTTCAATGCCCTAAGCTTCCTAGCTAAACCTGGTTGTAGCGTAACAGCTCTGTCATATGAGCTGAGGTGTTCCTGTGGTTTCCAGTCCCAAGAGCTGGCATTTTGCACTTGCTGAAATCATGAGGCGAGTTGTGTTAGTGAATTGGAGAGGACGTGCGGTCAGCACAGCTCAGTGAGCCAACAGCAGCTTGTTTGGCTGTGCGCCTGTTGCAGCCAGATCTGTGGAGTGGCAGCCTGTGTTCCACCCTTTCTGCAGTTAACTTGAACAGTGGTTTTGCCTTTAGAATTTATGAAGGTTTCTGGGCACGTGACAGATATCTGTAGCTTGCTCCTCTGAGCAACCAAAGCTGCAAAAAACAGCTTGGCTTGCGACCCTCTGCTATATCTGCTGACAGAATTGCTTTTGTGGGTCTCATCAGTTACTTATACAGAAACCCAGGATAAAGCAATTGACTCAAGAATGACAAGTCCTCTATTATCAGAAGCTTTAAAACATTGATGACCGCTAAACAAAACCTTTCTATAGCTAGCTTTGTTGTTAGAAACTTTTTATTTTAATTGTTTAAAATAGAAGTGGCATTAAATCTTTGACTTATTTTATTTTTAAATGTTCTCAAATGTTTTCCTTTCCTTGGGAACCTAGGAATGCCATTTTACAAACTTCAGCGAGCAAAAGAAGGGGCCTGGAAAGCAGAGGACTTGAACCAAACATTAAATCAGGTGCAGTTAAATGAGCCTCCTCCAACCAATTATATGATTCCTGAGCCTATGTTTCCTGATCTAGATTCCTCTCAGGTTGGTTCCTATTCCAGCACCCAAGTGTCATGGAAGGCATCCCACCTCATCTATGCCCTTGTTGTGCAACATCCTCCTCTCATGGCAGAGTTTGCCTTACTCTGCGTGTGGTACATTTCATATAGCCCATACACCTCAGCCATCATTCAGTCTCTCAGACGGTCCTTACTGTTTGAAGAAGCGCGTTTTTAGTTCTGCAGTATACATGCAACTTCTGTTGTCACTGGTAACTTGTGGAAAGATGGTACTGTTTGGGAAGCTGTGAGCTTTTCCCTCAATTGTTATCTGGCTGTAAAAATCAGCCTGGTGGCATTGGTCCTTGCCATTAGACTGTGCTGTCCACAAGGTGTAAAAGGTGAGTGGGGCTGTTGTTAGCTCCTGGTGCACAGAGACCTAGGATGTTAGTGAATAAAAGGTGCTCTGAAAATCATGGGCTCATGATGCTCTGTCTTGTAAGTACAAGCATTTACAGAATTGTATCTGTTTCACAGGTGTACTGTCAAAATACACCTTTGACTCCACCTCTGCCCTCCAGCCTTCCCCCTTATGCCCCTGTCAGCCAGCCCACAGTTCAATTTATCATGCAAGGTAGTCTCCCAGCGCTTGTCTGCATGGCAGGACAGAGCCTGACTCCAGAGCCAGGCAGCCTGGCAACTGCATCTGAACCAGGAACCCAAGCTGCTTCTGTTGGAAACGCAGAAGAAGATATCAGCGCACCCAAACCTCCGGTGGATAAAACAAAAAATGAGGAAGTGAGTGAATGCTACCAAGTGGCAAATGCATAGCATTAATGAGCTGCTTGTTTGAACTTTTAAAGGTTGGGGGGGGAGGGGGGGGGTCTAGCTTTCTTTGTGTTCTGCTTTCCCAGCACCTCTTGTCACTGTTGGTTTTGGTGACTGATTGTGCTAACCCAGTAGTTGCAGGCAATCCTTTCTTTGATTTTGTTTGGGATTTATTCCATTTGATGATGCCACTTTCTACTGCTTCATCACAAGAAGACAGAGAGGGATTAAAGCATCTAAAATACATTATTAAAGTTCTGAAACTTTCTTGCATGAATGTTTGGAAGGGACTTTTCCAGAAGTCAGAATGTCCAGATTTCTCTCAAACACCTGGTTTTCTCCTTTCCCCTCCAGCTTTGAAATTAATGTCAGTTCTCAGGACAGCCCTACAGGGAGGTAGGACTGTATCTTGCTACTTATAAGCACTGAAAGTGCAGCTATAGTAAAATAATTTGGAGACTTTGCAGTAGTAGTCACTTGCTGCTAAGTTTTGGGTTTGCTGTAGAGACCATCTGCTTAAGCATAGTGGATGTTAACACAAGAACAGAAACTTTCTTGGCCAATTATTCTACTTTCTACCAGAAAACAGTAAGATACTTTTCCCACTGAACCTCCATTTACGAGCAGCAGGTTTTATGAACTTGTCTTGGTGGAATATGTTCTGATGTTATCTGTAATCTTTAATTTATCGGCAACTCTGTAGTTTTCAGGATGCTTTTAGAGCTACCTGAATCCTTATACTCTCAGCTATGTCTTGCTGGTTTTAGAATCTAATGCTTCTTGATGGATGTATGTTTACTTCACAGCTATTGAAAGGGAAGGAGGAGACCAAAATTAGTAAGTAGGCACTGTAGTCACTTGCTTAAAGCACATTCTCTAAGGCATAGAATAAATGTTACATAAAACAAGGGTTCCTTGTAGCACGAATTAGTATTTGTTTCAAGATTGCAATTTGCAGGAAGGGAAATCATTTGAGGCTGGCTCTTACTTGCGTCATTGAAACTGTGAAATGAGGATTTCCATTGTTAGAGCATTTCTAAGAAAAATAAGTTCAGAAACCATTCCCAAGATAGCACAAGTTAATCAGCTTCTCTTTACTGTGCAGTATATGAAGAAGCTTCACATGCAGGAAAGGGCTGTGGAAGAAGTAAAACTTGCTATTAAACCCTTTTACCAGAAGAGGGAGATTACAAAGGAGGAGTACAAGAGCATTCTTCGAAAAGCAGTACAAAAGGTAAGGTGACAGTGAAATGGAGAGGAGGAGCTGTGCAGATTGCTAAATAAACGCACCTAAGATTGCATTTGCTAGCTGCAACAGTTACATGCTGTAACTGAGTGGCACATCTTTGGACTCATACTCTGCAGTCTTGTGGTAATGTGGTAGTAGCTTTTTAGCGGGACTGAGTAGTGCCATTGATCAGAGCTGTCAGACCGTTGCTTTTAGAAGATCATGTTTTCAGTGGTCTGGAATATTGCTAAGCTTAAATTGGCCAGGCTGAAATGTTCAATGGTACGTGCCTTGGGTGAGAATGGTCAGATCTCTCTCGCTAAGAACTTAGGTCAGTATCATCAAGCTATTCTGATAAAGTGAGAAAATACTATGTGCATTAATTCCTTGAGCATGTGTTGTGTCCCTGAACTTTGGAAGAGGGCCTTGCGATTTGGCTGATGTTGACTTTTGTCTCAAATCTTAGTGCTGACCAGATCGTGGCTAAAAAGGACCTGATCAGCAGGTAAATGTTGTCTTGTGAGAGCAAGTAATGCTGCTGTGACCAAGGCAGTTAAATGATATGCTGCTGTGCATTTCTGCTATCACTGAGAAATTCCATCATAAATCAAAATTCCTCAGATAGTGGCTGCAATTTCATGTCTTCTACGTGACCCATATGAGCTTCAGATATGGTTTGTAGGAGAGCTGTGCAACACCCAATTGCTGCTGAAGTCACTGTGAACTTATTTCTGAACACTGGTAAAGTTCTTTGTGGGGTCTATTCTCTTTCCACCGTATCTCAAAATGGGCCCTTAAAACTGCCAGATTCTTTCAAAGCCATCAGAGAAGTTGAAAATCAACACTTCCTTGGTTTCCATGGATTGTGTAAAACTGGCTGGGCAGAAGAGCGTGTAGTAAAAATCTCCTTTCAGAGATGCTGCTTCATTCATTCAGTTGGTGCTCAGTAGATAAACTGGGCCATTTTTTGAATGCTTGAAGTAAAATGCTACTCTTACCCTCATTGAGTTTTTTGCTTTGTGTATTCTGCCATAAGACTTGAGGGTCTATGCAGGAATCGATTCCCCTGGGAAGCTTAGTGCTTCTCTGCCATTTACCTGTTGCCTGCCTGAACTGCTGTCATACTGTATTACTGCCGGAATTGACCTAATGCCTTTCCTGATCCCTTGTAGATCTGCCACAGCAAAAGTGGAGAGATCAACCCTATGAAGGTGGCTAATCTGGTGAAGGCATATGTGGAAAAATACAAACATATGAGGAAACATAAGAAATCTGATGGTGACGATACACAGGAAGTGGAAAACTTAGAGCAAGCCACAGCCAGCACAAGCTTGGACTGAACTTACTCTGGCTGCAAACACTATGCCAGAGAGCATAATAGCTCTGCAGTTGCATCTCATTGAAAACAAAGTGCAGAGAAGCAAGATCATAATACTTATCTGTGGAACCTTCTTCTGAATTGTTTCCATGTGGGAATGAACTCGGGTTTGGAGTTTGGGGGTTGGGGTTGGTTTGTTTTTTTTCTTGATTACCTACAGTTGTAGACCTAAGTAACAATCAAATGTCTCAGACCAGCAGAGTAATTCCAGGGGGAACACAGAAGAGATTAATGTTTGGGACTCCCGGGTTGCTACAGTTTTCAGGGTTACTTTGATCACATTTTTAGGCTATGTACCTGTCTTGCTAGAAGTTTGAATCTGGACACCACTTTTCATATACAGTACATTGAGAGCTGTATACTGTTCCCTTGTGTTTATTTATCAAAATATGGATTGTCTTTAGAAACTTCTGATTTAATACTTGAAATGTTGTCTTTTTAGCCCGCTTGATGGTGAGCGAAGCTTTACTCGCTCTGTCACGTGGGGATTGCAGAAATGAGTTAACCTTTATAAACTGACTTCAGAAACACTGCTCAAGCCGTGGTGTTTATTTACATTCTGTTGGAAGCATCTTGTTAGTGAAAAGTTGAGGTTTTGGGGTGGGAGACTGCGTTGCACTTCTGTAAATAATGCACTGATGGCTGGTTTTGTGTATGCCTTTCAGGAGAAAAATAAACCGAAAGCAAGCATTGTGAATTTTCAGTAGCAGGCTGAAGGGAAGAGGGTGAACTGATGTACAAAGCAGAAATGTGACAATTTATAAAGTTATTTTGAATGGTTTTAGTCCTATAGCGGGTGTCATTTTTTTTTTGTCTTACAGCTGCCTCTTGCCTTGGCTATTCTTTATAAACTGCCACACTTGACTCTTGCATGAGGAATACTGTGGTTCTAGAAGAGGATGGGAACTGGATAAGTAGGTGTTCCTCCTCCTCTGCAGGAGGACTGGTTTTCTTGTCAAGAAGCAAAGGAGTCCTCACCTTGCTTGCTTTAAAAGCACTCCTTGTCTATAGGTACTGCAGAGGAATCAGTCTTTAAGTGATCTGTGTACATGACTGAAATAGTCATGTACAGATATACTCAGCACCCCTGCACCTGCCAAAAAAGCATCATTCCCCATCTAATTGTGTTAGGGAGAATACATTTAATGGGGAAGCTGAAGTGAAAAACAGTAACTTACAAATTGGAAACTAGTTTTCCATTCAGTGAGAACTTGAATGAATGTGGCCTGCTGGACCAGATGGCAGCAGCATAGCTTAGGTGAGGGCTTTCCCAGCCTCTTACACACTTGGAAACCGCTGACTTTGAGGACATCTTGCTGCTTCTCTTCAAAGAAAACAGGCTCTCAGGAATAAGTTTTGCAGGTTTGGGGTTCTCTTTTCTTCCCTGCTGAGTGTAGGAAAACTCACAGATAGCAAGACATGTAGACGTGTGTTACCGTGACTCAGAACCATGCAGCTGCTCACTGGCTTCCCCCATTCTTGCTCCCCCTACTCCCCAGGGAGGAGAATCGAAAGACTGTAACGCCCACAGGTTGAGATAAGAACAGTTCAGTAACTAAGGTTTAATACAAACCACTGCTGCTACTGCCAATAATAATAATGATAAGAGAATATGAAACTGAAAGAGGAAAACAGTAACAGTCAGTGATGCACAATACAATTGCTCACCCAGCCTGACCTGAGCGGTGTTCTGGCTTTCTGGCAGAGCATGAGACACTGAAAAGTCCTTGATCAGGGAAGGCACTACTGAGCAACAATTAAAAACACTGGTGTGTTATCAGTGTTGTTCCCAGGCTGAAACTGAAAAACACAGCTCTGCATCAGTTACCAGAAAGGAGAAAAATGACTGCTACTGCTGAGCCCAGGACAGCCTTTGACTCCTTGTTGGCACTTCTAACTTTTCAGTGAACTTTTATTTCAAGCGTCAGATTTTTTGCTCTCATACTGTAATTTTGGCTGTGGTTCCAAGTAGCTCGTGACTGTCTTTTGAAACAAACTAAACTCATAGGCCAGTACTGTCTGGACTGGCAAAAGACTCCCATCATTCACTATCCTACAGAAGCATTTATGGATGAGCCCTGAGCATCCTCAGCTCTGTTTTGCTTGTTATATGAAAGTGCAGCCTGTAGGGACTTTAAGGGATTGATAATTTTGGGCTTTCTCAGAAGATTTGGAGCAAAGGCTCACTAAGACTGCAAAAGAATAGTTGGGAGAGAAGCTTTAGTTTTAAAGCTAAACTTGTAGCTGGAGTACGTACCTAGTAAATGGGTGGGGGGTTGTGGATACAAACTGCTGGCAGACTTCTTGACAAAATGAAGTTCAGAAACTCTACTGCACTGGTGGCACAAGAATAAGCAAATGTGGTCTGTCCATGAAGGCATGTGACCTGGAAGTGGGACACCTTCACATGTATCGGGGCAGCGGTTCTGGAGTAAGCTGCCTGTATTGAGTGTAGGTGATGGGACAAAGCTTGATCAAATAATAGAAGCAACTACACCATTCACCAGGAAGACAATATCTAGCTGTTCTGTTCCTCAGATTGATTCACTGCTTTAAACTCTTTGACAGGTAGGTATATTATATATTTGATACATGTCTGTATCTGTTGTCAGATAGAAGTGCATGGACTGTTCAGTTACGTGGAAAAGCAGTGAAACTGAAAACTGTGCCTTCTGCACGTGCTTTCCCTTCAAGTTACAAGAACACTGGTTTCTTCACTCTGCCTGCCATTAAAAACAAATCCATCAAATTATCCTTCCCAAGGGGCAGTTTACAATGAGAAACTGCCTAAAATACCTAAATAAAATATCTAAAATACTTAAAAAGGATACCTAAAAATGCCTCTTCCACCATGTTCTATAAACTAATTTAGTATACTGTGTACACTACTTGCGTTCTGGCTTTGGCTGTTTTTCTTTCTGGTTGACCCTATTGGATCATGTGCTGCCACTGATTTAAGGGAAGAAATACTACTTGTTCAACACATGCAGTAGTAGTTCAGCAGTAGCATAACCTCTTGTCAGTGTCTTTTCCCTCCTCAGCAACAGTGGTAACACCAAAATCTCCTTTAGCAAAAGCAAGGGCACTGCTGTAAGAAGTTGACTTGGGAGCTACTCTGCCACCATCTTTGCCTGGACCTCCAGAGCTGCTTTTGGGACATACCCATAGCCCTGGTATCTGGCCAGAGGTGCTTGGGGTGTTGGAAGCTGCTCTGAGGATGGATGGAGGAAAGAGGAGGTGGGATGAGCTCAGGGAGGTGAGGAACAAAACAAGAGGAGGAAATGGAAGGGGAAGGCTGAGGAACCCAGCCCAGAGCCTGTGAGTAACTACCCCAGCTCTTTGCTGTTCTGGTTCAGAGTGGTGGTGGGAGCCCTTGGGCTTGTTTCTGATGATGCTGGAGGAGAGACTGGGCATTTGGGAGAGGGTGAAAGCTTAATTCCTGCTGGGCTCATTGCATGAACCAGGTTTGGGTGGTGATGCTGAGAACTAGTGACAAGTGGGTCCTGAGCCAGCTGCCTTGCACAAGGCAATGCCGTGACCTGGTGAGGAAGCAAAATGAGGGAGAGGAAAGCAAAGCTGACCGTGTTTTGTCTTAGTACTGTGTGATCCACATCCCTCCAGCACTTTTTTCTCTCCTGCAAACCTCTCTACTCTAAACACCCTCCTTTTTGGGGATGCCCTTAGCCATTCCTGGGTCCCTTCTTGTGCACTCTGTCCTATGGGGGACTTGCTATCCTGTGTTACTCCCCTGGTCTCCTGGGGCTGGAAGCATCTCTGCTGGGAATTGCAGCATGCATCTGGAGCAGGAAGAGGATGTGAGAGAGGAAGTGTCTGAACTCAGTAACCCTGGCCTCAACGCATCTCCCTGGCTGTGGTCAAGAGCTGAGGGCAGGCTGGAGGACAGCAGCTCTCCTCCTGACGTCAGCTCATCCTGTGCTGGGATCGGAAACCTGCAGCTGGAACTCTTGTGGTGCTTTACTGAGAGCAAAGCTGTTAACCTGACACTTTGTCTGGTGGGCACTGTTTCTCCCTGTGTCTTCACAAGATCCAGCCAAGATCCTTGTGCCTTGGCTTTGATTCCTCTCTTGAGAGGACACAGGAGCTGCTCAAGAAGCTTCTCTGTTTTGTCTCTGCTTTTTCTTGCTGGCCAAAAGAATCCCAACATTGCACAGAGCTCAAGAGAAAAATCAGTGCAATCCAAAGGGTGAAAGTCCCTCCTAACCACCTTCCCTGTCCCATGCATCTAGATCAGGAGCAGGGTGGTTTGCCTGAAATGACTCTCTCTACACAGAAGCTGTGTGTGCTGCCTCCAGCAGTCCTGAGCAATCCCATGCTGGAGAGCCTTGACCTCGACAGGAACAAGCATCACAGGCATCTCCAAGCTTTGCAATCTGGAGAAGCTGATACTGTCCAGCAATGAGACTATGGACTTTCCCAATGAAATCCAGAGCCTGGTCTGTTTAGGGAAGCTCAAGCTGAATCAGAACCAAATCCAGGTCATCCTGGAGGGGTTTTCTCCCATCTCCCCAGGCTTAAATACTTGTGGCTGAACAACAACCATCTCGGTGCCCTCCCCAGGGCCTGGCAGCCTGTCAAGGCAGCCTCCTGTACCTCCTGTATCTCCAACAGCCTCCTGTATCTTCTGTATCTCCAACAACCTGTTCCAGACCTTCTCCCAGCCTGCCCTGCAGCTGGCACACTTACAGGAGCTCCACTTGTGGGATAATGCCCTTCACCAGCTCCCCAGGGAGCTCTTTCAGGGGCAATCCCTGCATTCAAGGCCAGTGGGAACCCTCTCTGGGAGCAGCTCAGTGAAGTGTGCGCTGGTGACATACAGCAGATCCAGAACTACTTCAACCAGCTCCAACAACCTGTCCATACAGATCCCAGACTCTGTGGTGCTTCCTGTAGGAACCAATGTGAACTGCTGCCAGGAGGAAGAGGTGGAGGAGAAGAGGCGCGACATCATGGCTAAGATGGCAGCAATGCAGGCAGAGGGAAAAAGCAACCTCACTCACTTCATCAACAACCTGGAGGGCAGTGAGGAGCTCGAGTTTTATGTGGACCAGTGGAAGAGGCTGAAGGAGATGGAGAGCTGCACGCTAACCATAGGGCTGAGATTATGGTGGCTCCTTGCTTTCTGTTGTCTCTGGCAGCTACTGGTGATGGTGACCTGGTGCTAATGCATGAGACTGCTACCGCAGCCACTCCCTGGGGCTGGGGTGGACACGGTAACTCTTGGCTGTGACCTGCTGGATGCTTACCCTTACTCGGTGATGGGTGTCTTCTCCTGTGGCTTGTAGCAAGTGCCTGATGAGGAGTATGAGGGGTATTTACCATCCCCAGGTGATTTTCTGGGAACTGCTGCAGAGCACAGGTGTGAAGGAAGCCCCCTCCAAAGCTGATCCAGCAGTGTGTCCATCCTTGGTGACCTCCTTGGCAATGGGTCCCTCCATTAGCTTACAGGCTAAAAGACTCCTCTGGATGTGCTTTCGGCAGATATACGCTTTCTCTCTTCCAGATCCTGAACCTAGTGGCTGTCAACTGCACAGACCACTGTGATACCAAAAAGCTCAAGACCACTGTTCTGGAACAGATGAAGAATGAGCAGCTCTTCCCTGAGTTCGTCTGGGTGCTGCCGCCCATCTACGGGCAGGTGGAAGCTGCCATTGTAGATACTGCAGAGGGCGAGGAGATGGCAGACCATGGTGAGTGGTCCATCACCCCACTGCACCTTCCTGCACCTGCGCTCCTGCAGCAGGGACAGGGTCCTGTGTGCTTCCTGCACCCTCTGGCCCTGCTCATGTTGAGCCTGGGTCACTCCTGAAGACCTTGCAGTGTTATTACTGGACCATTAATTGCTACTTGTCTCTGTCATTATGAGCATCTGCCCCCAAGGCAGGGGAAAAGCATAGGAAAAGACCAAGTATGTCTTCACCAGGAGGCTCTGCCAACATCTCCCAGCCTGTGGCTGGAGGCACCCTGAGCTGGACACGTTGCCTGGGTTGCCTCTTTCCAGTAATGTTCTTTTTCCCCTTTGCCCTGTATAAGCAATTAAAAAAATTGCAGGAAGGAGCTCCACAGCTTTAATGCTTCTGAGTGGTTCCCAAACCTGCATCCTGACAGCTTTATTTAATGGCCTCTTCCTCTTTCTAGCCCCTTCCCCATGTCCCCCTGTGACTTAGCAAGTCTAGCAGGCAGCCCCAGCTCCTCTCTTACATACCTAAAGCGGATATGAACACCACCAGTGCCTTGTGTTATCTCTGGCTCTCCTGACCATTGTATGATTAGAGGAAGGGGAGCAAATGGTTTTCTGTTGAGGAGATGAGCCAGGGTTTGTTGCCTGTCTCACTGCATGACTGAATGCTCACTGGCAGCAGAGGCTTTGCTGGGATAAGGCTGGACACAGATCCCATGCTTTTGGGGGTGGGAGTGTGAGGGTCTCAGAGTGACAGTGAGGGCAGACACCCGGCAAAATCAGCAAGCAGGAAGCATTGTTCTATACATATATATTTAAACTTAGAAAAGTTAAGAAAATAAACCTGAAAATGACTGCCCTCCAGAAACACACGCGTTAGCAGCTGATGGAAGGGAAAAGCAAGGTGTCCTTCAGCTCCAGGACTGGCCACTGAAGCCACCCTTGGGGTGCAGGATGCAGAGGAGGAAAGTTCCCCACCATAAGGGGATGCTGGGGGATGCTGGTTTGTACTGCCCCCGACACGTCAGGCTCCGGCTGGTGCCTGTCCCAGGTGGGTCAGTCCAGCTGCATGCTGTACTGCTCGATGAGCTCAAAGAGGCTGAAGGAGTCGGAGAGCTGCAGGCTGACAGTGCCGCTGTCCAGGGAGGACGCTCCCTCCCGCAGGACCTGCTCGTACCAGTACTCACAGAACTTGGGCACCAGCTGTGGCAGCAAAACAACCATCAGGGTGAGGGGCAGCTGCCCAATGGTGTTGCAAAGCCCTGCACAGCCTCGGTGCAGGGCACTCTGTACTTAGCCTGACCCCTGAGGGCCCCATCCCTGCCCAGCTCCCTCCTGACCCATCCTGCTGCCCCCTGTCTAGTGTGGCACTCCCTGGTCTCCCCCTCCCCAGGCAACTGGCACCCCTGTATGTCCATTGCTTCCCAAAGGTTCTCCTTCCTGGCATGCAACCACCCACCCCCCCAGTCCCGAGCACCCAAGGGTCCTGCTCCTTGGGACCCCTCCCTTGTCACTGAGTTCCCCCATCTCTCCCAGTCTAAGGTACCCTTCCCCTTGAGTGCCCCATGTATCCCAGACCTGCAGGGTCTCTTTCCTCAGGTACCAAGACCCCTGTCTCCCCTGGCCCCCAGGAAGTCTCCCCCTCCAGGCAGCAGTGGGGCAGTGATGAGTGTTGGTCCCTGTACCTTGACCAGGATGAGCTTGGACTTCTTGGGCTTGGCCACAGACAAAGCCTGCCCAAAGCAGAGATAGATGGTGAAGTCAGGGGACCGCTTCCTTCTGTCAGTGCGGAACTCCCTCAGCTCTGCAAAGAGAGGCAGGCTCAGGTTTGGGGTGCACGGAAGGGCTGGGAATGGTTCAGATGCTTGTGACATCCTGGCGCTGGCTCCCATGAGCCCCAAAGCCAGGACAGACCCACCCTGGCATCCCTGCCCACCTGTGCAGAACTCGGTGAAGTCAAAGATGGGAGTTTCCTCGTTCCGGGCAAGGGGGTTGGGCGGGAGGTCCCCAATGCCCTCAAGCTGCCGGGACAGGGCCCAGAAGACTTTGCACTGCTTGAGGCGGGTGGCAAAGAGCTTGTGTGCGCGATGCTCCAGCTGCAGCCCCGCGCCGCGCAGCAGCTCCTCCGTGTACCACAGCTGCTTCCTGTCGGGCAGCCTGGCGGGGCTGGGGAAGTGCACCATGCGGCCGCGCCGCTCGGCCACCGCCGGGTCAGAGCTCTGGTACACCAGCAGGCACCGGCTGCCGGCCACCTCCTCCTGGTGGACCAGCTTCCCCCGGTAGTAGATGCTAACATCCAGGTCGGGGATGAAGCCACCTGCACGGGACAGCGATCAGCAACCACATTCTCCCAAACCCAAATGTCCCCGTCCAATATTAACATTATACAATATTTATTATTAAGCGTTATAATACTTATTTGCATCTATGACTATTTAATAACCCTCACCTGTGTTATCCTCTGGCGGTGGCACAGGGGCGGTATTGGCATCAGTGAGGAGCATCACTTCCTGTGGGGTTGGCACAGGGATGGGAAGCTCTGGCTGGTGGCATGGCAGTGTCATGGCCCCTGCAGCAGGAGACAGACAGTGCTGACATAGTGATTTGAGATGCAGCAGGGTGGAAGGGTTGCTTCAGCGTGGGGTGCACAAGGCAGCTCCCCAGCCCCTTCCCACCTCAATATGGTGTTCCTATGCCAGGGGCTGGAACCTGCCCCCCAGTACCTACCTTGCTGCTCCAGTAGCATAGGGTCTGGGGTGCTGTAGGCACCCAAGGGGGGCTGCTCCACTGGAGGCACCCACTGCTGAGAGGGAGGCTGGAGGCAGTTGTTTTGACTGAGGTCTGAATGAGGCTGGGCCAGGATGTTCTGCTGGGAGGCATCCCCTGCAGAGAAATCACCTGTGGGAAGCAGCCAGGGTCACCCATCCATCGTGTCACCCACCCTGCACCCTGCAAGTGAGGCTGAACTCACCTGCAGGTACCCAGGATGGGGTTGGTGGGCCAAGGTCGTGGGGGAAGATGCCACACTGCTGCAGCACCAACTGCAGCTCCTCCAGTGGTAATGGCTGTAAAGGATCCGCACAGCCTGGTAGGGGATAGGGTAGGAATGGGGAGACAGTGGGTGGGAAGTCTCACAATCCCAAAACTATCCCAGCTAAGCCTGCTGGAATGCCCCGCCCCCCCACCCCTCCCAAAAAAAAGAATCCTGGGGGACCAGCACATACCTGGGGGAGCAATTTCTGGGGCCACATCTTGGAGGTCTAACTGCAGCTGTGGAGGGAAGTGGGATTGGGGTCTTACCGCTGCAGATGGGGCACCCAGCCTCCCCCTGCCCCATGCTTCAGCCAGGTGCTGGACTCCAGCTCAGGAGCACCCCAAGGACACGGGGGTGCAATGCCTGTCAGCGGCACAGGAGACTCTCCAGCCTGCCATGCCCACCCTGTTACCTGCAACTGCTGGTGCGGCAGCTGCTGGTCCACTGCAGGGTTGGAGCTGCAGAAATCTCCCACCTTGCCATGCCAGAAGTCTGGAAGGAGAATGGTGTGAGCGGGGGGCCCTGAGATCGCCCCAACAAGTCCTCCCCATGGGGCCAGGCTCACCTGGGTTAATGGCAAACACCTTGTGTGGGTCATCACCACACCTGGAGTGGTCCTCCAGCTCCACGAACATTCGGGTGCTCTTCAGGGCGCAGCGGAAGTTGGTCTTCCACTTGACGGGGTTCTCAGGGCACTCCTCATACCGTCCGCTCACCATTGCCCAGGCCTGGGGGGGAGGGGAGGTCCACACGGGCACCATGGCTCCATGAACATAGAGGTTTCAGGGATACCCAGTCACTAATTCCCACATCCCACCTATCTTAAAGACTTTGAGGTAGCTGCAGCCCACTCCTCCCATCCCACCCATTTTGGATACCTTGGCCTTGCTGCTTGTCACCCCCTCACCCAACCCACCCTGAGTACCCGGGGGTTGTTTCTGGTGAGCCCCCATCCCACCCACCTTGAAGATCTCCCGGTCGCTGCTGGTGGCATCCTTCCTGGAGTTGTGCTTCCAGGGGACGCGGAACGCGCCGCGGTTCAGGTCCGTCCAGCAGAGCCCCTGGTAGATGCCGCTGGCCACGGCTTTCAGCAGCCAGGGCACGAACCGCAGCTTCGGGGCGTCCCTGAGGATGCGGGGCCGTCACCGGCGGGGCCGGGGCCACGGGGGCCGGTGACGGGGGCAGGGGGTGCTGGGGCGCTGCTTACCCATCGCTCGCCATGGTGCTCGGCCTGAGGAGCGAGAGCCTCCGGCCCTGCCCCTTTATAGGCCGGGTTCCTGGAAAACACGTCACCATCCTGAAAGCGACACGGGACCTTCCCGAAACTGAAAGTGTGGCCGCCGAGGGGTGGGGAAGGAGAGTGCGTGTCTGTGTGTGTGTGTGTGTGTGTGTGTGTGTGTGTCTGTGTCTGCGTGTCTCTGTGTGTGTGTGTGTGTGTGTGTGTCTGTGTCTGCGTGTCTCTGTGTGTG
>NDXB01010450.1:1095-25515 GCA_002631895.1 Agapornis roseicollis
GGGGGGGGGAAGAAAGAATCTTTAATATTTATCATACCAGTGAATGTTTTATTTTTCCAACATTCTTTTCTCTCCCATTAATCATTGTGGGAGTGGCACTATAAGTAGAAAGCATATACCAACAGTATCATAGCACCTAAACTCTTCTAAATGGCTGTGTTGGTGAGGCTACTAATAAGGATACAAGTTTGATGAATTCCTCCAGTATTTAGCATTCTATTCAGATGCAGTTATAATAGCTCACATTAGGATAGATTAATTTTAAACTTTTGTCATAGAATCATAGAATAGTTAGGGTTGGAAAAGACCTTAATATCATCTAGTTCCAACACCCTGCCATAAGCAGGGACACCCCACACTAAACCATGCCACCCAAGGCTTCGTCCAACATGGCCTTGAACACCACCAGGGATGGAGCACTCACAACCTCCCTGGCCAACCCATGCCAGTGCCTCACCACCCTTACAGGAAAGAATTTCTTCCTTATATCCAATCTAAACCTCCCCTGTTTAAGTTTGAACCTGTTACCCCTTGTCCTGTCACTACAGTCCCTAATGAAGAGTCCCTCCCCAGCATCCTTGCAGGCCTCCTTCAGATACTGGAAAGCTGCTCTTCTCTTCTCCAGGCTAAACAGCCCCTACTTTCCCAGCCTGTTTTCATATGGGAGATGATTCAGTCCCCTGATCATCCTTGTGACCCTCCTCTGGACTTGTTCCAACAGTTCCATGTCCTTTTTATGATGAGGACACCACAACTGCACATAATACTCCAGGTGAGGTCTCACAAGAGCAGAGTAGAAGGGCAGGATCACCTCCTTCGACCTGCTGGTCACGCTCCTTTTGATGCAGCCCAGGATACGGTTGGCTTTCTGGGCTTCAAGCGCACACTGCAGTTGGCTCATGTTCATGTTCTCATCTATCACCACCCCCAAGTCCTTCTCTGCAGGGCTGCTCTGAATCTCCTCTCTGGCCAACCTGTAGCTGTGCCTGGGATTGCTCCGACCCAGGTGTTGGACCTTGCACTTGGCATGGTTAAACTTCATGAGGTTGGCATCAGCCCACCTCACAAGCATGTCAAGGTCCCTCTGGATGGCATTCCTTCCCTCTAGCGTATCCACCAAACCACACAGCTTGGTAGTCTTCCTCATTGCAACAGTAAAAAGAGGCAACAAAGACCTGTGCTGCATAGCAGGTATCACTGCAGACAGAGAGATGAGCTTGCCCTGCTATGGGAAAAGGTAGTTCTCCAAGAAATGCACAGAGGATGATTTGACTTGTCTTGCCAATATCTTCTGATGGTAAAACTATAAAGAAGCTTATGTCAATGCACAAAGCTGTTTACAGTATTCTGGCAGTAGAAGTTTTGAAAAATGGAGTCGAAACAGCCTGAGAAAATATGAACCAAACAGGTGCAAATATTTCAAAGCAAAGCAGAAGTGTAAAAGCCGATACCTCTATCGGGAAAATAAACTTCTCTCCATGAAGCAGCATTTATTGCTGTAGTTTTAGAAGTAATCATAAGAGTCCATTTTTTTTTTCATAATAATACAATATAATTAATATACTAATAAAATAATTGAAAAGTAATGTTTATATATTCTTTTGAACTAGAAATTGACAGAAAACAGGTTTTCCAAAAAAATGGCTGGCTGTTTTTTCCTAGCATTTTTGCAGAGTGAATGATATTTTCAATCCNACAATATAATTCATATACTAATAAAATAATTGAAAAGTAATGTTTATATATTCTTTTGAACTAGAAATTGACAGAAAACAGGTTTTCCAAAAAAATGGCTGGCTGTTTTTTCCTAGCATTTTTGCAGAGTGAATGATATTTTCAATCCTTTTTTTTTTTGAATGATGACCAGTTGCTCAGGGTGTTTGTAAAGCATAAACTGATCATGGCTTGATTTAGGGTGCAAAGTAAATCCCAAAATTGAAATTGTGGATTCATCACTAAGTACGCACTAGGGAGCAGCCACAGCCCCATAAGTGTGAAATCACTTTCTAATTGCATTCATAAATCTTAAAAATACTATTTTTATCAGCAAGAAAGATGAGTGATGACTCATTTTGACTCCATGCATTTGTATATAATCTTTTCTTTGTTTTGTTTTGTTTTTTCTTTTTTGTCTGTATGTATTCTCTTCAGATTTTTAGAGCATTGTTTCTACCTATTTTATTCTCTAAATGCCACCAAAGCATATAGAATGTTTAAAGGAAGGATAAAAGGTCTGTGCTTAGCACAAACTAAGATAGGTCAGTTAGCCTATCAGCTAGTAACAGGTATCTACAAGTTCCCAGCAAAAAGTTTAGGAGCAGAATATCAGATAGGGAAACTGAGGATTTAATGTAGGATAGCAGAGATTTACACGAGATGTGTAGCTCCTGCCCCACATGCACACCCCAATGTGATCTAGGGAAAGCTGCTGAGGAAAAACTGGGAGCAATGGGGCAATTGGGAGCAAGATGTTAAATATTCCAGATTAATGCATCCTGCCTGAAGCTGAATGTCTAAAGAGGCAGCAGGAAAGATGACCAGTGGGCCAGATGATGTATTTTCTCAAGGGCTGGATTTGAGTCATAGACTGTGAGCTGGGTGCTTCTTACTTGGAGTGCTCATTTAACATCACCGCGGGCCACTGAAGGTTGGAACAGTTTCAGCTCACAGGAAAGAGGATATTTATGAAGTCAAAAGTATTGGTGTTTTTTGCATGATTCACCTGCTGTGTATTTACTCGGTGGAGATGGCAAGGAGGAAGTGGTTGTAGGAGTGCTTCCTTACCAGGGCTGAGAGTGTCTTAAAGCCAAGCTGTACGAATCTCCTGTGGTCTGTTTACATCTGCATTTTTAGTGCCTTTGCTATACCTGCTCTAAAGTAATATGTACCTTGTCTGTCTCCAAGTCTTTCTCTGCAATTGTTTATTGCTCGACATATCTGGCCTTCAGGTGTTAGTTTAATAGAAGACTAATCAATTAATACTTTTGATAAAGAACAGGCTTTCCAGTTGTTGCTCAAGCCAAACACAAATCACATTTTATAATTAAGGTGACAGATGAAGAAATTGAACATGCCAGGGGTGTGCTCTGCAGTGGGCAGTTCTAGCACTATAGTTGTGTTTTCTTAATGTCAGCCTTATTTTTCTAACTTCATTCTCAGGGATCCTTGTTAATGTCCACATTATTATATCATTGTATAACGTAGGTTGGAAAACATCTCTGCAGGTATATCATGTTGTGTTCTCCTTGAGAAAAAAATAGACAGTGTCATTTTCAATTGTCAGAAGAATAATTAGAGTGTTTGTTTTCCCTTCCTCTACACACAGCAAGAAGTTTCTTCAGAGCAAACTGTTTCTTAGTGATTGTACTTGGGTTCAATAAACCAGATCACTTGCTTAATAGGACCATTCCATTCATTCCTGGGACTACTAGGTCAAATGTGAGTATTGGTTGCACCACATTTGCTTAGCTACATTTGGAATAAGAATCTAACTTCCACACTATTTTACTTTTTGAAAATTGAATAAAAAAAAATTAAATGGAATTATAGTTGGTAGTGGTCTATACAGTATCACAAGCTAGAAATAGCTGGTTTTTCTAAAGTTGTTCTTTGCTCTCCTGCATAATGCTGTGAAATCTGCCACAGAAATGGTGTAAATACTTTGTTTCACAGTATTTATACTTCAGCACCTGAAATACTAGTTTTAGTTCAAGGCTTCATCAAAGCCACAACATTTTTCTGGAGGTATTGCCCTCAGATCTCTCTAACCCACAAAAATGAGTGACTTGGCCTCCAAGAGATTGTCTGGTTAGTTTGTTTGCCTGCTGTGCTCACAGGAGGTCCATATGATATCTGATGTAAGCATGAGTACACACATGATAGTTTTGCAGAGCGCATGAACTGTCAATAAGCTTATGATATGAGGCTTGGAGTTGTGCAGCCCACAATGATGATAATGATAACATGTGCATGTCACCAGTGGTTGCAGTGGGCCTTGGTACTTATCTTCCTCATAAGCAAGTGAGATGTGGGAAAGACCCTAGCTATTCGAATGCTTCCATAAAGTCTTGTCAGAGGAACTGAAACAGAAAAAGCCTGGGGGAGAAAGTGGATGAGTGTGACATGGGAAAATACGGTTTCAGAACAATACCCAACCCTCTTTGCATGTGGCTATTGCTCGAATGAGAAAAAACGAGTGTCATCAGCCAGCTGGACACCTCTTTTGCCCATCTGTTCCATAGTTATTTATTTTTTCAACATTTGATTTACTGTTTAATGTTTACATTTCTCATCTTTGGTACTCAGTGGAGAACCACAAAAAGCCATCAACACTTCCTCCCCTTCCAGCCACCCTGGAATTCCTACAGTCAAACATGGCTGTAAAACCAAATGCAAGCTTTTTCAACAAGCCAATTGGCACTTGATTTATATGCTTACATCACTTTCAATAACGGCATATTTTCCAGCTATCATCATACACTCATCACTAGCATAATATTCTCCAGGATAAAATAATGTCTAATTTAACTTGGAGTTTTCTATTTTCATTTCAAAGAATCAATAAATTCCTAATAGATGAATAAATCATAATCCTAAATCTAGTACAGGAGCAATCCTAAATCCTCAAACCCTTTCTTCACTTACCACCTTTAAAAGACAAGAAACACAATGTGGTTATTCTTGGAAAATTTAGGAAAGAGATGGAGGAAAATTAAGCTGAATGCTAAATGTGCCTCATAGGATGTGTCCAATTTAAGTCAGTCATTGCATCACTGGAAATTTTCAAGGCTGCTAACCTGTTTTGGAAAGCAATCTCACAGATACAGTCTCAATAAATTAGTTTAGTTTTGTACTTGCAAGACTGTTTCTTCATACTTGTTAACATCTGTATTGTATCTTTGCTGCCTGAGGGACACAAGAAAAGAGAACTGGGAGAAGAAAAGAGTTATCAAGTGACCATAACCTTAATAAGCATTTAATGATGCAAGAGATCCCTTAACAACTACCATCTTGGCAGCATGGAGAGTTAGAGCCAGATCAGATTGTTCTTGCTTAGAACAGCTAAATCCTAAGCACTCCCAAACATCTCAGACCCAGCAAGTCTCGGAAGCTGAAGCGCAGGAACTGCAGTTTTGAAGGGGCTGCAGACCACAATATGTGGTTTGTGATCACTTTTGCCACAGCTCAGCAGCAAACACCATCACAACCACTCTCTACTATTTTTACTGAGTCAGGAATACAATGTGAAGTTATCAGTTTTACTAGCACTGCAGGAAAACATGATTTTCCCTGGAAGGAACAAGCATTTGAAGCGTTATCCTGCACATCTAAGCTTGGCAATGTCTGCCATTTTTTCATTAATCCATTTCACATGCCATTGTTTGGAAGACCACAGCTACTAAGCTCTTACGTGTTGCCTTAATTTCTCAACTTACATCCAATATATGGATAAACAACTTCAAACACACAAAGCAGTAGGAAACAACCCACTTTTTATCTGGAGTCCTACTGCAAGGCTCATGACACTGGTAGATTTGTAAATCACTTGGGTTTGTAAATACTTGTTGGGGAACTGCAACAGTTATCCAGAGAGGATAAGGGAGGACAAGGAAGGAGGACATAGCTTGCACCAAACATGAGGCAGGCCAGCACAGCAAGTGATCCTGTAATTGCCATATACTACCTGAGTAGCATGAATTGATAACTACTGGTATTATATATTTCCTTTTAGATATGTCTGTATTTTGTTGTTTAAAACTTAGTTAAATCATAATACGCAGATCACTTTGCTATGCTGATGGTGGGCTACAGAACAATCCACCTTTTCTGCTTTCTTTATTGCACAAATAAAATTGTAATGTACTGTTTTACTGCTGCTTGCCTGATTTCCAAAATTCTGATTTATTATTATTTTCAGAACCTGGGCTGAGTCACACCTCTATTAACAGTAGTCACAGTACAATGAATTTTGAATTGAGCATGTCTCACTCAGAAAGATCTTTGTTTCCCTGAGTCTCCCACAAGTTTGTGCGGTGTCTATTTAATTAAGCCTCTTCTGTTTAGTCCAGGTTTTTTTTGGATTTCAATGGGATAGATTTTTTTCAGTAAAAGAGGACACAGAGCGAAATTGTTTAGGAGAAAAGTCAAGATAGCGTTTTTGTAATAAATCCAGTGTTCTTGAGCTGCGTGGGAACAGCTGTGTATTTAATGACAGGAGAGCAGGCAGCCAGGATAGCTCCAGTGAGACTGAGCTGCCCACATGGATATTCCAGAATCAAGAGGCTGAAAATGCTCATGTCAGTGAAGTTAGTTGGTCAGGAGAAACAGTGCTGAGACAATTCCTAACTAGATTTGCTTCAGGGCCTCACAATAAATAGATTAAGGCTGGAGGGGTTAAGCAGGACAAGAAAATGGATACAGGGCACATGTATAGTCCTGGAGATCTTTAGAATTGTCTGAAAAGATTTGGATATTTTTTGGCATATGTTTAGGGCAGCATCACAGCAGAAACCCACTCTCGTGTCAGCTGCCTGGTAGCTGCACATGAGAGACATAAGGTTGGGCTCAGCAGGGCTCTACTGCCTACAACCAGAGGTGCATTCCAACTGATGCAGCTTTTTGCCTCTTGGTCTCTGCCTCAAGAATAGGGGATGATTTAAAGAAGTTCTAGTTTTTCTCCATCTGATTTCATGATGGGAAGTTACAAGATAAACAAGCTCTTTTGGAAGAGACGATTATTTTTGAAGTAAAGATCTTCAGCTCTGTTACTGGTTCTGTGCGTGGATTATCTTTATTTGTGCATGAACCTAAGGTCCTTTCCAACCCTAACTGTTCTATGATTCTATGTGTAGAACCCAAAATTTAGTAACATTATATTTAATCATCAGAAAGCCCTTTTGAAATTAAGTTTATTTGGAACAGTGTCTGGCTTTATAACACTGATTTTACACTTCACTGGATTGCTTGCTGTATTGCTATAGAAGTACTACAGCATTTTATGTATAATTACTTGGCAGTGTTGGGTCAACAGCTGGACTTGATGATCTTAAAGGTCTTGGAAAGCAGATTTAAAGAACATTTCATCCAACCCCCAGCAACAAGTAGGGACATCTTCAACTAGATCAGGTTGCTCAAAGCCCCATCCAACCTGAAATCAAATGTTTCCTGTGATAGGGCACCTACTGCCTTTCTGGGCAGATCTATTCCAGTGTTTTACCACTGTCATTGTAAAAAATCTCTTCTTTATACCTAGTTTGAATCTACCCTTTCTTAGCTTAAATCACTTCCTCTGCACCCACCCCAACTTTCCCGCTGATCTTTATGACTTTTGACATGAACCCAAACATAACTGATTGTATTTGATGTAAAGTGCTGGTGTTTTCTTGTCTCTATATTAATATCCAGCACCAGTGCCTGGGGATCAAAGAGGAAACACAAAGCCCTGAAGAGAACTGACAAGAATTAAAAGTTACTCCAAACAAAACATATCTATGCTTCCTTCCCTAAACCTCCCTCACATATCAGTTTAGGCAAGCAAAATGCCAGCTGATGTGTAATACTGGTGAAACAGTGTGGTTTATCTGAAGCACAATGCATGAGCCCTAATGGGATTTAATTTACCTGTTGATAGCAAAATATCCTGCACCTACTTTAGCTAACTCATGTGGGAGGTATGAACATAGGTGAAGAGAGAAAAAAGATTAAATATTATTCCACACATTGTTCTTCATATCATTAAGGGGGAAACCAGCCCTATTGTGCATTTTGATACAATGCATTCATTAAAGTACACAGACACACCCCTGGAAGTATAGACACAGTGGTTAGAGAGGGTAAAATAACAGAAACACTGTAATAAAAAAATGCTTATTAATAGCTTTAAAAGTAACCTAACCAAAGCTTTTTATGAGACAAGATTTTGTTACCAACTATCCTAACTGTCTTTCTCCTTCTGTCTCTAGACTATTTGTTTATTCATGTGTAGGAGCATTTTTGGCATCAAATGGCTTTTGGAGGCAGGTCCCGTGTCTAAGTTATGCAAATACATAAATAACAGTCAGGCTGTCTCTTTGGGCAAACAGCAGTGTAATAGGAAGTGGGGGAAAACTGGGAGCTTGGAGATACTGTTGTTGAAGGGAGCAAAGCCTGTCTTGTCCAGAAGGTGAGGATGCCACACTCCTGAGACAAGAATAGAAGGTTGTGGGGTGGCTGGGAACTCCAGGATATATCTTATATGGCTCTTCTGCTTTCTTTTCTGTCTGCCAAGAGCTATTAGCCACACATACACACAAACAAACCAAAAATAGTTAGACATGCTTTTAAAAACCTTGCACTTGTATTGCCTCTTAAAAAAGGGTGTTGATACAGCTGACAAAGCCAAAAATATCCCCTAGCCAGTCAGTTATACTCAGTATTTCTTGTAAAACACACTCTATGTACTTTTCTGCTCTCCCCAGTCAGCCCTCCCACACTGCGGTGGAGGACCACTGTTTACATCTCCCTGCCCTTGCACTCTGCTTTTGACTCTATTCAGGCAGTACTAGAAATGTCATGCTCCATCTTGTCACTGGGTTGATCTCTGTACAGGAGCAATGGTATTTCTCTTTCATGCAACAAGAAGAACCCAGTTCTAGAGGGAAGGGGAAAGTAAAGTTTCAGGTCCAATACTTTCCCATGTAAAGTCACTCGCACACCCAATGCAGAATTTACTGTGGCTGTATCCGGCAGTGTTTTGTGCAGAAGAGAACCTTTGTGAAGGTCTAATATGCTCCTGAAATATCTGCTGCACTTTGAAGTTTAAAATCTTTTACTGGGAAGTAATCAAAAAGTAAAGAATTCATAGGCAGGAAAACACTGAACAATTTGCAGGACACAAGAGTCACAGCAGGAATTGACTGAAGGTTTGATTAGGCTCATTAGTCTATAGATGTTGAAACTTACTAATTAATACTGAGTGGTGATTTCAATTATTTAATTAGCGGTCTCCAATTCACTGCAGCTCCTGAATTTTGTATTGCAGTTATTTCCTACAAAAGAGCCTTGCCTTTTTTCCTTACCTATTAGAAATCCAGTTAGGAAAAAATAGAATTTAGTGCAAGGTTCCAGAATAGCAATTCAAGGGGATCAGGTCTCCTTGATTATCTAAAGGAGACTTGATTATTTAGCCAATCTAAATTATCTAAAGAACTTCAGTGCAAACTTTTCCAATTGCCATGACGATGTGTCTAACACTGCCATGCAGAAGCACAACACAAGGTAATGAGTGGGTGTTTCATACTCCTTCATTATTAAAACCTTGGTGTCTGCTTAACCTTCTACCAGGTCTTCCAATTAGTGCCATCTGTAGTGATGGTTTTGACCATGTGGATGCTTTTCATCCAGTAAAATGAGTGAGGTCCCACCACAGATCTGAAACAAGAATTCCTTGGTAGGAAAATAAATCTAGGAGTTCTAATAGCATCTCTGAATGAAATTTAAATTACATATTTGCAATGTATTAAAATCCTTCAGATATCATGATTATAAAATATATTATGAGAAAACAATGATAAATAATAATAATACCAAAATATATTCTGATCTTTAAGATAGCAGTAGCAACTACTTTTCAGAAACCAGAGGAGAGCAGTGATAGGGAGCAGTTAATATTAGTGACAGGCTGCAAATGTGAGATAATTTTACACAAAGCCACTGCTATCACAAGTTATTACTTAAATTATTTGTCTCTGTTCTAAAAATCATTTGGACCAGCCATACCTGACTCTTAGTGCGTATCAGTATCTGCTATTATTAAAATTCATCAATTCCCAAAAAATACTGTTGAAAGAACTCTCTGCATTTCAAAGAGACTTTGAGCAGTATTTCTTGGATTACTTCTGAAATTAAGGCATGTAGATGATGAGCATTTCTATAGAGACAGAATGACTTGAGGTCAATGCAATTTTGTCTCCACCAAAATTCATTATACATGTGGGGAAATGTAACAATGAAAGAGGACTGAGAATCTTTAAATGGAACAGAATAAAAGCAGAGAAACAGAATGGAAGAAAACTTCTGCATATGTGCATGCTATGTGGTCATGCAGAAAGCAGAAGTGGCAGCAGGGAGGATGTTACGTGAGTACAGATTTCTTTAAAGATCATTCTCTAAAACAACTTATGCATCCCTGGCTCTCCCTTGCCCTGTTAATCCAGAAACCTTATAGCAAAATTACTCTTGTAGAGCACAAAATTCATCCTAGTTGGAAATATCCTGATGACTATGAGTAGTCATTGCTTAGATATCAAGGACAAGGCAAAAGGCATCTCTCTTTCCTACTTCAACTTATTTCTTGAAAACAGGATGTACTGTTTGTTGAACTATTAGGAACATCAGTCACAGCAGGAAGAAGGTGGTAGCTATGTCAATGCATATGGAGAAATGCTATATTTTTTGTCTCTGTTAACTTTTTGTAACAGGAGTTGCTTTGGAATCAGCATTTATGTCTTCTCATGTTCACACCACATACTCCTTCTGCATTTGAACTAAATTTGGCTCAGGTGATCATTTGGATTTTCTATGCAACTAGTGAAAACAGTAACAACTGAAAAGGAATGATGAACAGATGTTTGTTCTGGAATAGATGTAATGTGGAAGGATGATTGAAAGACACCTGTAATAATACTTTTTTAAAATATTGAGGGATGTCGTGTATTCTCAGCCTCTGAAACATTTTCCTTCAGCATCTTTCTGTTGCTTTAATGTTGTATTTATTGTTTTCACCACAGGTTGTTCTGAAAAAAGTTATGATTGGCTTTGCTTTAGAAAATCTAAAATCTGACAGAGAGAAACAAAAATTGACACTTCCACATATTCATTAGATGGACTGGTCAAGTAATTGGATTTATGTGCTGTTAACAAATAAATGGGAAGTTCTGTTTTCATTCATCACAGATAAACTTCTGCTCTACCAAGGTGGCCAGTTTTTAGCACATAATCAGCTTTACAGCTCAGTCTGTGCCTGAGCAAAACATAAATTTGTTTTTTCAGGCAGGGGAATGCATGTTCAGTCCTCTTCATATATTGTATCTCTGGATCAAGCTACTAAGCAGAATTTGGCCATCTTATTTTTCTTCCAGGAACAGCCATCACAGTGGCAAAATTCTGCAACACATCAGGACTTCAGCTTACACTAGATGCTTGAAAATAAATATGCTCAAGCTATTACTCACAAACAGGAAGAGATTTCTTCCCATCTCATCCCACAGGGATCTCATGTGGCTGTTTATGCTCTTGTTACTACCAGGCTGCTTCATTGGTCTTCAGGCCTGAAGGCCTCTGTCTTCAGAAAAGCATGAGCAGCCACATCTGTCCTCTGCTGTGGATTTTGATGAAACAAAGCTAAGTTCAGGATGTTTGGAAAAAGCTGAGAACTTACATTCATAGTAAATTTAGGCCTAGTATCCCTCTCCTAATCGGTAGACAGAGCAGGCTACTGAGGTGTTCTGAATTGCCCATCTGTAGATCCTACAGTTTAATGTATCTATCTGGATTTGTAGGGAGCTAAACTGAGTTTCACATATGATTGACCAAGTGCACAGGGGTGAAATTCATTGACATCTACTAGAAACAGACACCATCTCTGACTGGGCTGCAAAACATCAAAAGCTAGAAGATTGTTCTAGGGAAGTAATTTTACATGTTTGCTCTATTTTTTTTACTCTTTCTGGGTCATTTTCTGTTGGTTACTTCTCTGAGTACTCTGCATTTACTTAAGCATTATGGTGTGACACAGACAAACTGAAAATCTTCACTTGCCCCCAAAAGATAAATGATACACTGTAGTATGGGTCCCCAACATACCAGAAATTTCCACAACAGTGATAAACCTTGCCTATGGAGCTTTTGAAGCTTTTGACCACCAAACTTACGGCTGTGAATCCCATCAGCTGTGTAGATGCTGATGCACTCTAGTGTTGTCAGTGTTAAGACTAAAGATAGAGCTTTGTCTTCATCTCAGAAAGGCAGACACCAGAAAAAGGAAAGTTGTAAGTACCCTGCCCAATAAAGTCTTCAGTAAGCAGCCTGCAGGGAACGAGGTAAGAGCTCTAAGATGGAAAAGGATTAGCACTCTGTAGCATGCAAGGACACATGACACATTACTATGCTCAGGACAAAGGATGTGCTAGGCATGTGTTTCATATACTTAATATAGAGTAACAATCTATTTTAAGGAAAAATGTTGTAGTTATTTTCTACACTTAGAATCCAGTCATGTCAGAATGCACTGAAGATAAAGAAGAAATGTTTATGAGCTTTTCAGGGCTTTGGATCAGGTTGTTACAAACATCAAAACATCAGAAAAACAGGTCACATTGTGTTTTAGCTATGCCCAGTGCAAGGGACTGCTTTCTTTTCTAAGACATTTTTTGGTATAATGAAGTCATAAAGAGTGTGCTGGGAATTAATTCTCTAAAACAAGACAATCTATTATATAATATAGATGACACTTTCAGGGCCTTTAGGGTTTCATACTTGGTTGTAAATCAGTCACTGCTGAGATACCAGGAAGGTTATAAAGAATGCTGCAGTAGAGCAAATCCTTGAGGTGTGTTGATATGTAGAGCAAAGCCTTGAGGTGTGTTGATATATAGAGCAAACAAGAGTATAGCTGCAATATTCCTTCCTGAGTCAAAGCAGTGTTTCATTTTCACATCTTGACCTACCTTAAATTCTCCACCAAGAAAGGAGGAATGGGAAATGCACAATTAAAGTCTTTTGCTTTTACTATCACTGAAAATTGAGGGGGAAAAAACATTGAACATACCTCTTTGTATGCCATCTGCATTTTTGTCAAGCTCCCTTACATCTGCAAACCAACAATGTTCAGAAAAGTCCTAAGTTTACACCTCAGAAACATTTTACCTGAAGTTGCAATGGCTAATCGTGTTATAATGTAAGTTAAAAAGAATTCTTCCAACACCAGGCAACATATCATGCCAGGTTTATGAACCTCTATAGTATGCTCCCTCCACATATGGTTCTCTGTCTGGGGACTATCAAAGTAAGCTTTGTAAGGAATACTGGTAACCATATTAACTCAAGGAAAGGGAAAGTATATTTTGTTGTGATGAGTCTCATTTTGTTGTTTTAGACCTGCCATATGCTCAGTTCAAGGAAATATGGTACTCCTTCGTTGCAGTTGTACAAAGAGGAATTTTTAGATTATTTAACTTTGAAGACTTCACAGACTAAACTCAAATATATTTTTTCTCCATTTTGACATAAATGTACACCCACATGTGAGAAAGTATATCCCACAGCAAGAAACATTTATAGAAAATCCAGCTATACATATTGCGCTGCATCAACAATGATATCAGTGAAAACAAAAAAATCAAGTTCACATCCATAGAATCATAGGATAGTTAGGGTTGCAAAGGACTGTAAGATCATCTAGTTCCAACCCCCTGCCATAAGCAGGGGCACCTCACACTAAACCGTGCCACCCAAGGCTTCATCCAACCTGGCCTTGAACACTGCCAGGGACGGAGCACTCACAACTTCCTTGGGCAACCCATTCCAGTGCCTCACCACCCTCACAGGAAAGAATTTCTTCCTTAGATCCAATCTAAACCTCTCCTGTTTAAGTTTGAACCTGTTACCCCTTGTCCTGTCACTACAGTCCCTAATGAAGAGTCCCTCCCCAGCATCCCCATAGGCCCCCTTCAGATACTGGGAGGCTGCTATGAGGTCTCCATGCAGCCTTCTCTTCTCCAGGCTAAACAGCCCCTACTTTCCCAGCCTGTCTTCATATGGGAGATGCTCCAGTCCCCTGATCATCCTCGTGGCCCTCCTCTGGACTTGTTCCAACAGCTCCGTGTCCTTTTTATGTTGACGACACCAGAACTGCACACAATACTTCAGGTGAGGTCTCTTGTGTCCAATTATTGCCTGAGCTGAACAGAATGAATGTTTGTAGCAATTGCTGAAAGCATACTTTGCTTGATGTCAAAGAGAATTGCCTTATGCAACAAGAATAGGTTTCAAGAAAATCTTGGCAATGTTATTTAGGAACAAAAGAAAATTGTAAGCCTCTTGCATCCATCCTTACCCTGAAAACACAAGCCAGTAGCTGCTTATGATAATAGATCTTAAAATACAAAATTAAATACTAACTCAGAATAAATTATGTCTGAAATGAAACAGCTACACTTGAAGCAAGCATCTTAGATCTTAGCCTTGCTCCAAAAGGTTTCAGGTTTTGCTAGGCAACTGTACCTGTACCTTTTAAATTTTAAAGACATTGTATCTATTGTCTGTGGGAGTAAAAAAAATCACTTGGCTACCTGGGAGAGGTTTTATGTTGAGAAATTATCTATGTATGTGTGGTCAGTTTAGAGTAGCAAGGGAAAAAGTATAGATAATTAAGCTGGCCATTTTCAACAAATAAAAGACTTCAGACAAAAGAGATTAGACAGCCTAGTGTAAATTAAGGCTGTTCATTTAGTATATGGAATAACACAATTTGTAGCACTTCTAGCTCAGTGTTAATGAAACATTTCTTCTAGTTATGAAAAATAACGCTATCTAATTACAACTAGTGTAAGTAAGATGTACACTTACAACTTTGCTGAAGGAGAACATTCCAGGTAAAATTTTGAAGAATTACGATCAGAGGTAGTTCTTAAGTGTGATTCTGGTTGCGAAGTCTTGGTTTACTAAATTAACCACATGACGAACATGTTTGACTGGCAAATCCATAGTCTTTCTCTGAACATGACATTAACTCTGAAAGGTTTCATCCGATTTAAAAAAAAAAAAGAAGTATGCAAAGTAGGATAGGTGTATTACAAGACCTTGCACTCATTATGTGTGTCTTTTCATCAGGCAGGAAACGGAACAAGTCATTAAAGCCATGTAGTCCCATGAAAGACAAGACATGGTTTGACACAAGTAATGCAACAGATCATTTGAATTGCAAAATATTTATGTTTTAATCTCTAAATTACACTCATATTGAAGTGATAGGATTAAATCTTCTTGCCAAAAATTTTAATGGTGTTTGTTTTATTATTACTAGAATTAATACTAATGGAGTGCTTGCAGGTTCTTGTTTAGACTTCACACTGGGTTAATGCCAGAAATTGCTTACCACTGGCTTAGAATTAACTTTTTTACCAGACGTATTTCTTAGTTGTTTCAGTGAGTTATGAACCGAGCTCCATTGTTAGTTTTCATCATTCTTCCCCTGATTTCACTCTGTCTATTGGAACAGATCACTTAAATGTTAGAACAGTACTACTATGATTTTGGTTAAGTTTGTTTAAAAGCAAGACCAAAGTATAACTGTCACTGCAAAAGTAAATGTTGCAGCTTATTCCCACAATAAACAGAGAACCTGAGACAGCAAAGTATTATGTTCCTTTGAACAACAACAACAAAAAAGTATCTTTCTTTCCCTTCTGTTCCAACAAGCATGA
Organism: Agapornis roseicollis; assembly: GCA_002631895.1. Classification (NCBI taxonomy): domain Eukaryota; kingdom Metazoa; phylum Chordata; class Aves; order Psittaciformes; family Psittacidae; genus Agapornis; species Agapornis roseicollis. Next base: position 16,557 of record NDXB01010450.1, read on the forward strand.
ATATTCTCACTCGCCCACAGTGGCAAGTGTGGGAGTGCAGAAGCTGGCAATTGCAGCTGGAATACCTGAGTGACTGAAGACGTTGCTCTCAAAATAATGGTTTGTTTTACCAGCTAGCCATGAGATGATGAAGCAGATTTGACCCTGACACCCACTTTTGACTAACCCTCAGCATAATTAGAAAGCTTAGATTAAAGCTTTTCACTTCTAAAATTAAATGTCTGCAGGACCAAGCCTGAATAATTATGAAACAGGAGGAATCAGGCATAGTGAGTGGAAAATATAAATACTGCAAAAAGCGGCCTGCAGGCAGCTGAATTATTTTGACATGCCTGTTTAAGTAACCACTATGGCTGGGAGAAGGCTGCAGGCACTCAGGTCTTCCAGATGTGTTTCCTGGAACTGATCAGGTAACTAAACAGGAGGAGGGACCTAGAGGAGAGATTGAGCTAGAAATTATACAGGAAGGCTCTGTGTACCTGTCACCCTCTCAGATGCCCTTCAGACAGGAGTCTACAAGAGGCAGGTGCCTTCAAAGCCTTGCAAATCGTTTAGAAACAGTTCTCACTGGATCCCTGCTTCTCTTCTCTTTGTGTACTTTCACTACACTGAGCTAAAAAAGTAAATGGCTTCGAATAATGGCTTGGAGTTGGCTCAAGTTCTAGAAAAAATACTGGTAAAATCATACTGTGCCAATTACTGGTGGACAGATGTTTAAAGACAGAAGCATAAATAAGGAAATGAGCAGCAGTCAGGCATTATAAAATCTACTTAGAAATGCAGGCAAACTGGTGTCTAAGAAAACAGAAATTAAAGCTGAAATTTGATGTATAAACTAATTAGCCAACATAGGAGTAATACATTGCAAGGTTTCATAGACTTTCACAATGAACTAAAGGCTTAGACACTCTTTGTTCTATTGTGTGATCAATACAAGCACAAGCAGTTTCAGAAATAGTGTTTAGTTACTTCAGATTCTCAGTGATGAATTTTCAAACAGAACTAACTCTGAATTAACAAGCAAGCAACCTGAAAGATTTCTTGTTTGTAAATTAGGTTTGGTTTAATCTGGAAGAGTTCAAAGATAGCAGCTATGACTGTTTAAGGATTTCAATAATAAAAACATCTGTTTCCTTTCAGATCCAGATTTTGGGGAACATTGCAGAAGAAACTCCCCACAAACATAAAATAAAATCTCAAGGACAGAATCTCCCTCCTCAGGACACATTAAACACTTGCTCTAAGTTCAGACTGTGCTTCTGCAGAGCTCAGAAGCCATCATGAATGACTTAAGATAGTTCCATTGTGCTATATGCTTTGTGAAAGCATAAAAATGACCATCCTTGCTCCTTGAAAACTATGAAAACAGGCGTCTAGTGTGGGAGAGCATACAGAACATATGAGAAAATCTTTTTTACCACAGAATATGGTGATTTCAGACATCAGCAATTGAACCACTCTCAAGATTGGTTTGGAGGCATCATGACAAAGGAGATTCCAAGGTGGCTTTAATGGTGATCCCATGGATCTTTGTTTCTCAGGCAGAAGGGTCAACCATGACAATAACATGGCAAGGGAAAGTGGTCTTGCAGACCAGTTTAAACATGCAGGGTAAGGAGGCAGTGTGCGCAGATAGCCTCCACAGTACTTAGTGAGAACTCCAGTGTCCCACTGTGTTCAAGAAGATTTTTACAATCTTTACTGAGATCAACTTCAGTGAGGCATAGATGCCAAATGGAAAGGTATGAGGAGCAGGACAGCAGTGCATAGGGCAGCCAAGGAACCAACACATGAATGGCAGAAGGGCAAAAGGGGCTGGAAGGGGAAGTGGATTCACTGGTCAATTTTAGATAGATTTGACTTGTGAGCGAAAAGTGTCAACTAACCTTGAGTAGTAAAGGGAAGCTCCAAATTACTTGTGTAAATGAAGAAGAGACAAGCAAAGGAAAGCAGCCAATAAATCTCTAACTCTGTGTATTTCAGAAGTGAGATGAAAGAGTTCTAGGAGAGGAAGTTTAAAAAGGGATTAGGTGAGGGGAAAGACAAGTACTCTGTCAACTTTCTCTTTGAGGAAAGCTACAAAGTCCTATGCATGAGACAGAAGAGGAAGATGTAAAAGAATTGACAGAAACGTAGCAGTAAACCAGCAGATTTACTAAGTACTACAAAACAAAAGTGCCTGGGACTGGGACTGCCCCCATCTCCTCCCTGCCCTGCCCTTCTCCCTGGCTGTGGATGATTAGGCAGGGCACTGGCAGCCAGGGACCAACCCACCATCCCCTGCCTGCCTGACCTGGGCAGTAGACACCATCATTATTGCCAGTCCCAAATTGCAGCTTCCTAAATTTTGTTCTCCTTCAAACTTTTCTGAAATTAAACCCTCTCCAATGACATTCCTCAAGTGTTTTTAAACATTAATGTTTAAGGAATGCAGTGACTCCCAGTCTCTCACCCACTGCCTTACATAGTAGGCTCACCCCAGTGATCCTCCTGATGCCCTTGGGAGTGAAGACCTGTGAGGTAAAACAAGGAAGGAGTTAACAACTTCAAGATTAGGAGTTGAGTGTCTCAATTCCATCAGCTTCCTGCTTTAGTAGTTTGGCCTAAGTACTTTAAAATAATGCTGCTTAAGGCCCCAGACATCCCCCAAAATGTTAGTCTAAATTAGTCCAACTGAATCAAATAATATGCCATTCCCTGAAGACATTGTATATTTAACATCAGCCAGAATTCTTGTGCCACTAGTTACGAAAAATATAGCAGATTGATCATTATCAAATAACTTTAAATGAACTTCAAAGCTATATTTGGAGCTTTAAAATGTGCCCCTGTATCAGAAATCAGGATCAGAGTATATGCTGATTTAAGAGAGTAGGAAAAGAATAATAAAATATGTTCTGGAAGTATATTACATAGCTTGAAAGCACAACAGACCAACTTATGAGGCTGTGTGCTATCTTACTACTTCCAAGATCATTATCATAGGAAACAGCACATTTGTCATGGGATGTGTATTATTTCTCCCATGAAAGAGTGAGACAAATTTTCAGCACTCTTCCTTTACAAAAAAATATAGTGTTCTCCATTACTCCTTGAGTAATCATGACTTAGTCAAAGCCCTACAAATAATGCCAACAGTTACAATGAGGTGAGTTGAGATGAATTTATACCCTACCTATCGCAGTTCTGAGGTAAGGAGAATTTGAACCTGGACCAAGATACCAAGATTGGTGCAATGGCTTACACTATTGGTAATCCCTTAGGCGAAGCTATTTCAAGTAACTTTTGCCCAGAAAGAATTTTAAATACAAGCCAAACCCAGTTCTCACCAGGCACTTTTCTTAAACAGTTCTTAAAGTATCTTATTCTTTAAGTGCCTAAGTGTCTCTTGTGAAGTACTGAGTAATGTCAGTTTTCAGAGTCATCAATCATTTCTTCCAGCACAGAAATTCAGGATGCTTTCCTTTCTAAGGACCATTAAAGTCAATGAGGAACAGCAGATGGGTGAAGAGAGAGACAAATGCATGCAGAACTGCTATTGCTGATCTCGGGAACCAGGTACAGAGAATAAGAATCTAACTACTAAAGTGGTCTTTGTTAAGAAACCTGCTATAGTACCCCTTTCTTATACAACCGGTGTCACAATTTTTTGAAAATATATTGATTGCTCTTGACACTCCCTGTGTCTGCTGCATAAAACATTTAACCATGCTGTCTCTTAGAGCCTCCAAGGCTTTCACAGTCAGCTAAAGGCTTCAATGCTTTCATTTGTAGTGTATGAATAATGCATACAGCTTTAACATCTCAGAAGTTTTATTAGCCCTCCTGTAATGGGGCTTCTTATTATCAGCACCAAAGTTTCTGTGAGGTTTTATGTGTGATAAAAGTAACAATGCTGTGTGAATCACATACCTCCCTGATAGAATCAATAATCACACAAGTCTGTGCAAGTGAAGTCTACGTATAAAGAGAAAAGAATCCCTGCCAGCTTAAAAGAACGCCTATCTTAACAGCTTTGTAATTACAGAAAATAGTCATCATCACTCATCTTCTTCCTTCTAAATGTGCTTTCACTGATGTATTTATTTTTTAATCCATATGATGATTACTGCACATCTAGTGCTGGCATGTGTTGCTAGTTTAAACAGCAAAGCCAAAAGTTGGTTACTACTATGTATCTCCAGAAGAAGGAATCAGTGATCAAAACCCTGACCTGAAGCTAGACTGTATGCACATAGAAATGGATCACTAAGACACCCAGATTTATTTACTGTCCTAAACTAGTAGTTGAAGTAAGCAGGTAGAGTGGGAAGCCAGAGAGAGGAGTATTGGGTTCTGCTTTCTGTTGTTGTACAGTGGAATCCCATCAGATATGGCTTGTGCCCTGTGCAACCATTTTGTCTGCAAAACAGGTTTTTAAACACTCCCACATATTCTTTTTATTCTGGACCTGGGTAAGCATTATAGGTATGATAATATTTTTTTACTGGACTGTGGTTTCATGAAGATTTGGTAAATTTGCATTTCGGTTCAGTGCTTGCAACCCATGGATTAACACTAGGAAAATAAAATCTTGTTTAAAATTCTGTCAGTAGAATCCACACATTTAAACATGTTCAACTAAATACTTCTAGTGTTAATCAGCTCTATCAGTGAATAAACATTCTTTGCTGTAGAGAGTAGCAGGACATAAAAGAATGAAAAATACTGTAAGAGAAGAATTTTCATCAAGAAAATATGAACAAATTCTTCCTGCATCTGAGTGATCTGTCAATAAATGTCATCCTGTAGAAACCATGGTTTAAGTACTGACATCTGCCTTAGTACAGCTTATCTTCATTAAAGTCAGTGAGGCTTCTCATGAGTGGACCACAACATTTGATTTAAACCCCCTTGAAAGCAGCTGGAGACTGCTCTTTGGAGCATTCAAAGCATCAGCGGATGGTATTCCTGGAACAAAGAAGATTCATTTAATTTTCAGTTGATAAATCATACTTACATGTAAAAAGTTTATCAGCCTTTAGAATACATTTTCATATTGGCATATGGTTGTATTTGCCTAAGTAGTTTTCCTTCTATTTTTCAAAATAATACACAGAATCAATTTGCTTCCTGTTACATATTTGTTATTGAGTTCTGGGATGACATTAGGAAACAGAATATTGCACAAGGCCTTGATTTATTTTTAACATGCTACATATCCATTTATTATATAATTTGAATTACTCTCAATATAATATCATCCCATGACTCAGCAAGGGAGCTGTCAGGAACATATGAGCAGATTACTCAATTTTTCTATGTCATTTACAATGATTAGCTTAATTATTCACAGAACTTCTGTAGAAGAAAAGCAAATTGATTTATGTCAGCCAGGTCAGAGAGAAACTAGAGAAAACATTTATCTAGTTATACATTCAAGTAGACATATATTAACACTAGTGTTTGAAGAATCTATACTGTATATATTCACTGACTACAAATCGATCTCTTCATGAGACCAAAGGCAGAGGGTCATGATAAGAAATTTGTTATATAAGATTTGAAGAAAACCTATTGATCTAGTTTGGTCTCTGTTTATTAAAGTATGAAATCATTCATGTTTCAATTCTTTGCATGCAAAATACGACCAAAATTCTGCTATTCTTGCTTTGACAAAGTGTGTTGTGTCACCATTAGACTCTTAGCCTAGCCAGTCTTTGCTGCTCAGGCACTACTGAGAAGAGCATAATTGTAGCCGGCTTAGAAATGTTTATGCATGTGCTTAATTATCTCCCAAGAGTGCCCCTTTTGAAGCCAGTGAAGCTATTCTCATCAGCAAAGTTAAACATGCACAAAAATGTAAGTGGTAGCAGGGATCCAGCCTGCAGTTACATTCAGACAAGAACTAAAGTGGATTTAGGCTAAGTTTAGGCACAGGTGTCAAAAGATTTCATGCTTTCTCATAAGAAATAGTTTTGGAATTACATTTCTGACTTTCAGCTCCAAAAATTATTTACAACAATGAGTAAACACCTCTGTGTTCTCTATATACCCTCAAGGAAAATATTTAGCAAGACTGTTATAAATGACATGATTTTCAAAAACACAGAGGGGAAAGGAATGTCCTTTCTGTCACGGAAAAGGGAAGGAAAGGAGACTTTCTAAAGGATTCTCTGTGCTGCAGGATAAAATGATAAAAGCTTGATTTTGAAAGAAAACAGACTTTCCCTGATTTTGGGGAGAAAGGATGCTTAGGTCTTCATAAAGCTAGGATATCTGTGGCTTGTCCCAGTGAAAGATGAAAGAAAAAATGAGAGTATGCTCTTGTGTAGAATTTCTTGTCCTCTGACTTACGCCTACAGCAAACCACTGCAATGCATGCGTGCCTCAGTGTGGGATCCTATTCATGTATTCCATAGCCAAGAAAATGTGAGGCACTTGAGGAATAAACTGCAAGCCTCAGGGCATGCTTAGAAATTTTAACTTAGCAAAACAAGATTTAAACATGGCACACCACTGGTTCATCATACTAGCTTTCATTGGAGCAACTCCACTGAAATAAATGAGGTAAGAGAAGACAATCAGAAATCTTCTACTCTCCCCCTCTCCCACGCCCAGCTGCAAAATTAGATCAATGGCTGTATTAGTGAAAAACTTTTATGTAGAAGCAATATGCTAAAATCTGTAATTACATGTAGACATTCACCAAAATATTTAGGATAGATACTCCATTCTCTTGAAAATATATGACCTTCATTCTTGCCATAAAACTTTTTATTATTTGAGAATTTTGGTGAGAGAAGGGGTACCTGTGATGACAAATAAATTTAAGAACTTAGAAGATTTTTAGTACAGGAAGGTGCCAGTCTTATTCCCCTCCAGAAAATCCAGCATTTTGGATAGAATTAAATTTAAAAATTGATGGGCAGAAGAAAGAGACAAATCAGGGACCTACAGCCTTTTCCAGGATAAGTGTTTACTTATTCATCAGTGAGCTTTCCACTTTAATGAAGAATTACATCCTCCAGTTCATCTTGTTCACATGGAAGTACGCAAAAGTAGAAGTGGAAGGAATTTTCAGAGACAGTGGCATTTGTCTCCCTGCTCTGTAGTACAAACAGGTATGCCAGTATCATTCATGACAAAAATTGAGTATCCTTTTCTTAAAATTGCCATCAGCTGAAAACCTTCAAACAGTGTCCCTTGGATACAGAGGCAGGGAGGACAGGAAAGAGGTAGATTTATGAAAAGGCATCAAGAATACCACAAACCACTGAGCAGCAGCTATTTTTAACCTGTAAGTGAGAGCAGATTGTGACCACTGGCTGTGACGGTTCATGGGAAACTGCTGGTAACTAACATTAAAGACAGGTATATTGCAATTCTTCCTAGGAAGTAACAAGCGTTTCCAATGCAAGGCATCACATGGGAATAAATGATCCAGAAGAAACACTTCCAAAAAGCTGGAGGAGCACTGTTTTTAGATATTTATTTTCTATTTGAACTGCTAGCTATTATTTTCCTCTTAATTGTAATAGACATCTTATTTACAATTTAATTGTAATAGAGATCTTATTTACAGTTTAAAGCTAATGCTTTTTATACCATTCATACCTTCAGTCTTTCCTGATGAGCATTGTCACTGCTGGATTCATTTTATTGGTCTTCATGTCTCTCAAACCATGGGTACACAGTATGCATTTGTAACCATATTTCATACAGCTATTAGTTTCAGTTAGAATAAATTTTCTTGGATGGGTTGTATGAGTATGTAATGAAACAATTTCAATACATACAAGGCATGTACTACTTTTCTCATACCCACAAAGTATATTATCTTGTCCTAAAAGGAGTTTACAGCAGTCTGATGTGATTTGTTCTCGAAAAATATTTTTCTCATTTTCTGCTAATTCTCACACGTGCTTTGCTTATTTATTTCAGGATTTCAAGAGATGGAAATTTATTTGATCAGAGCCAAAACTCTGGCTCTTCTTTTCCCCATTTTTAAGGACTACTACATTTAGATTTTTCCTCTCTTTCACAAGCCTAGCCATCATCCACAGGTTTTTAGATCCCTACTCTCTGTCCTGAAGTAGCCTTTCTCCATTCTCATGCTAATGTAGCTCATCTGAAACTGCTAATCAATTAGAAAATATCTCAAAGAAAGTAACACAAGCACTAAAATTCTCATCCAAAATCTAGCCTAGTTTTGTACTCTTTTTACTCTCATTTTATTTATAGAAGTTGACTGTTTATTGTAAGACTTTCAGAAAGATATTAACCACTTCAGACTTCTTTCCTTCATCCATTAATATAATCCATCAATTGCTGAATAGATGGCAAATATTTTGTTTTCCTCTTAAGTCCTAAAATGCCTTTTAAATGAAATATTTTTAGCTTTTCTTACCCTGTCTGCATAGCTTTTTAGAACCTTCCATTTTTCCTTTGTATGCTACAATTATTTACCTTTTAAATGCATCTTTCAAATCTAATATTTTTTTCTGCCTTATCTACTCATTTTCTTTATTTCTGTGAGGCCATTGAAGAGTTATCAGTGCAGTTAGCTTAGTCTTCTAGTACCTTTCCATTGCTCCTCTCATTGGGACAGTTAGGATTTGCAGTTCTGGTGTTACTACTTTCTGGAACAGTTTCCCAAAGTCTGGTTTATTCATCAGTTTCACTCATAAAGAATACAAGCTGAAAGTCACCATATCTATTTTGATATTTTAACACTTTTCAATGCTTTTTTTCACTTGACACATTGAGGACCACATCTAGAGGTGCAGGAAAGCCAAGGCTATTACACTTCTGATTCTGGATGGGAAAATGATCTCTAATTGTACTCCTGAACAGAGAGAAATCTCTTACTTCTTTCCAAATTTCTAAAAACAGGTAAGCATAGAGATTTTTTTGACATTACAAAAAAAAAAAAAAAAAAAAAAAAAAAAAAAAATATAAAAAAATATAAAAAAAAAAA
>NDXB01010450.1:26575-60963 GCA_002631895.1 Agapornis roseicollis
TTTTTTTTTTCCACAGGCCATTGTGAAATGAACTTTTTTTTTTTTCCCCTAAGACTCCAAAACCTTAGGGTAGGATTCTGTTTATAAATCTCCTTTTCTGTAATGGGCTGTAAAAATTCTCCTAGCACCAGCTGCTGTACTTAGATTAAGTATGAAAACTGTCTATGGTTTGTTTGTTTAGAAGTTTCTAAATATTCCTGAGCAGTCTTCAGTGTATCTATTTACATCCTGCTGTGGCCTGCATGACTCTGGGATGTGCTATATGGTTTTCTGTTTTTTCTTAGTAGCAAAAAATAACCAACCCACAAAAAGAATATCCTTCTTGGACCACCATCAAGAGGTAAGAGGAAGAACTTGACAAATATAGAGTTATTTTTTTCAGAGATGCTCAGCTACTTTACACTGGGCCATTATTAAATCAGTAGAGAGTGATATCTCTGGAACATCCATTGTAAATTAGACTGGTATTAATCATCTCCAAGGTGATCCCAGTTACTATGGGAACTACAATATTTGTTTGTGTTCTTAGCACTGGCTGGTTGCTGCCAAGTTTGGCAGCCTCCTTGTAGTAATCCAGCAGATTAGAATGTTAAGTCTCTGTCATGAATTTTTTATTACCGCTGTCAGTATGAATCTGTCCTTTACAGAAATAATTACTAATTAATAAATCCTACTCTGTGTTCAGATAGAAAAGGTCTGTGCTAAACCTGCCATTTTATAACCAAGCTGTTTAAACCCTTTTGGATTTTGTCAAGAAAAGAAAGCATTTTTTTTTTTTTCACTTGCTAAGCTCTTCTTTCAAAAATGTGTAACCACCTCACCATTACTTTTCTTACCATGACTTTTAGAAATGCTTTCCTGCTTCAGTGGATGTCTTTCCTCCATGTAGATGCCATGCTTTACGTCCCTTTTTATTTTGACAGGAGGAAAGTGAACAGCCCTTATAAAGTCAGTTGCACTTGGAATATGCAAAAAATCTTATCTCACTTCACTATGAAGCAATATAAATTCTCAAAGACACCTTCATTGCAATGGTGAAGTATGGAAGTATCACAGTGCCTGGTGTTTATATACTTCTTCTTTTTCTACAAAAACATGCTTACTCTGAAGAAGTTGCAACCACCCTGCCCCTTCTCTTTTTTATTTCTTTTTTTTTCTGCTAAAGGGCCTTTTTAAGCACCCATATCTAAACCTTACTCCAGCCTTCCAATTGATTGAGCCCAAATTAGAAGAATTTCAGGGGCTCACTATAAAGGCTTCTTGGAGGAATGGGGCCTTAATGATGATACTGGAGAGTAGTTCAGACCCCTAACAGGATGGCAAAAAATATCAGAGAGCAACATACAGCACCCAGGAAGAATGAGCTAGGAGCTAGAGTTGGGGCTTCTCTAAAGCAGACCACTTGTAGGCAAAGTGGAAATTTTCATCTGAACTCTGTTGCTGATGTTTTGGTGTAACCAAGTTCATTGGCAGCATTAATTTGCCCTGAGGAATTTGCTTCTCCATTTAAACAGAGCTGCCTCACAAAATATTACCTGAACACAAGATGTGTAAATGCTAAGGACCAATCAGTCAAGTATTTAGAGCCAAGTGAAAAAAAACTTTGAAGTTTGAACATTTGAAAACCTGTACAAGCAGCTTAAATAACCTAAACAACCTCTATCACAAAAAAACCCCAACAAAAACCAAAAAACCAAAACCAACGCCCCCCCAAAAAAAACCCCATCAAAAAAACCCAAACAAGACACCTTTGAGAATCCCAGAAAGACAGTATCAGGAAGTGTGGATGTCGTAGTTTAAACCCAGCTAGGCAGCATGTTCACTCACTCCTCCCCCCCCCCTTTTCTTGCCCTCCCCTCTTTCCTCCCTGCTCCCAGAGGGGTGGGGGGAGGAGAACCGAAGGGATGCAACTCCCCCGGGTTGAGGTAACAACAATCCAGTAACTAAGGTATAACACAAATCACTATTGCTATCACCAATAATAATAACAGTAAGGAAAACAAGGGAAGAGGGTACGATACCACCCACCAAAAACGAGCCTGACCGGGAAGTTCCCTCTCCTTCCAGGTAACTCCCAGTTACCTCCCAGGCATGACGTGCTATGGTATGGAATACCTCCCTGGCCAGCCTGGGTCCTGTCCCTCCTTCCTCCCGGCCCCCCCTCCTCCCCGGCAGAGCATGAGGCTCACAAAGTCCTTGGTCAGGGCAAACATCGCTCAGCAACAACCAGAAACATCGGCCTTATCAGCCTTGTTCCCGGGTTAAGTCAAAACACCAGCTACTAAAGAGAAGAAAAACTGACTGCAACTGCTGAACCCAGGACAGTGGATTATTTATATTATGACAGAAACTCTTGGAAGTATGACTGTTCCACTATACACCTTTAATATAACAATGTGTAAGGCTTATTGAAACATAATAAAAATGGATATATTCGATAAGACAAAGAATTTCATTCAAAAATGAGACCCAAACCCAAATCTATAAATCTAATCTTGTGAAAATTTTATAATACTTTTATCATCATTCTGTAAAAATAATAAAATAGAAATTAAAAAGGAGAAATTTTAACCCAAAATAAAATTTTCAGGTTCTTAACGAAGGATAAGTTTTTAAAAGCATCTTATATTGAAAAATTAGCACAAAAAAGGCTCTCTGCTCTGTCACACCTTTCTAAATATTTTAACGATAAAATGTATGAAATGACATCCAGTAAGAATCACTGCAAATATTTACATCAACTTTGTAGCATCGCAGAAGAACATCATTTGCAACTTCAGAGACAAGGAAAATAACTGGTGAATTAATTGACCAAAATATTGGCCAGGGAAAATTCTACATTTTTCAAAAAGCCAATAAGTGCCATCACAGTTCTGAGAAAATATTGGTTTTTTGCACATCACAGAGAACTGAAATCATTGAAACCATAGGTCTGTTATAGAAGTAAATAATGTTATGGGGTTTCTAAGTACATAATTTACATTTCTCCAATTATCTCTTCCATATATTATCTAGGTTGTTCTTTACTCCTATGAAATATTTATCATGAAGATTATTTTATATTGTCCAACATTCACAGTTATTATAATGTTCTTTTTTTATTTATTTATTTTATTTATTTTTTTTCCCTTTTCTATTAAAATAGATTTTTATCAAAATGAGTTTGATTTAGTTTGTTCCTTGGAGAAGGAGCTTTCTGAAGATGAAAAAGGCAATAGCCGCACAGACAGGCACCTAATCCAAGGCTCCTGACCTAGTTCAATCATTTCTCTAATGTTCTGGCACTTTAGATATAATAAATTAGAACTTTCGACACTCTTAATTTGGAAATGCAAGGCAACCTCATAGTCACAATTCACTAAACTTCATGCTACCAGCAGCTCAGTGCTTAATTGTACTTACCAAAGAAATGCCAAAGGTTTATACAGATGTATTCTCAACATCAGTACTTCAGCTCAATTTTAGCTACTTTAAACGTACATAGAATATGTGAGTCAGACATGTAGATAAGCTAAAATTAATTAAGATCCTTAGTCACATTGAGTATGCCATAAATCAAAGCAAAAGTTAAAAAGAAAAACAAACTCATTTTCACATTTCTCTGAGTGGATGCTACACAATATGAATTAGGAATTTGGGTTATTCTCTGCTCAGCCTACCATATTTTATGCCTGTGTTCAGTAAAATACTCACAGAGATTCAAAACTCATTTAAGAGGATATTCTTCCTCATCAAAAATGAAAGAGCATATTACATGAATAGCGATGAGACTGAAATTAGCTCTTGCTCTTCAGAGAGCCACCAGCACTGTCTAGTTCAGAGTAGTTATGGAAGAAAGGAGGTCCTGGTGTCACAACTGTTTTTTAAAGTTCATGTTGTCCACAGGGTATGACCACTGTCTGTGTATCACTCATGCAAGGCACCCTCAAGAAAAGCACCCTTTTTCTGGGACTTCCTCATGGAAAGAAGCTGCTGTGAAGGGGATGATAGCTAAGCTGCTTAATCCTTTCATAATGAATTTAGTGCTTGTGAAATGTATCAGATGAAAGAGTCTTCAGAACTGCCTGTGCACATCATAGGTAGAGCCAAACCTCCCCACAGGGATCTGGCAGAGTGCCTTGCTTCTCAGGAAAAGCATCCTTAAAGGTAACAAGGCAGTTCAGCTTCTGTATCCAGCCACAGTTTCTTTCCTCTGCCATATACAGAGATAGCCAACTTGCCTGCCTGCAGCTCAGGCAAAGGAAACCACATCTTCCAGTAGTGCATCAACAGCAAAACTAAGACTGTGTGATAACTATGACACTTAGTATAGACATTTGAAAATTGTTCTGGTGGTAATTCAGTTATACCAGGCAAATATTTTGTAAAAAAGCCCTAGGTTTTGGTTGCATAAATGCATAAATTTTGGGGAGTTATGGTTCTTCATAAATGCCAGTATCTTTACATACAGAAAAAAAATAAATCTTGTGTATAGAGAGGATTATTCAGTATTTGCTTTTCAATGTTCTTCTATTCAAAAAGCTTCTGTCTCCTAGGCAGACAACAAAAAATTATTACGTAATGTAGGGCTGCAGTTGCCAAAGGCACCTCAGGAGTTAACTGACTGACATGGGAATCTGCAAATGCTCATGAGCTTCATCTAGAATGCCAGCTTGGATGAGCATTCAAATATCTCTTCTATTGTACAACAACCAGCAACACAGATCAAAAGTCAGGTTGCAAAACCCCTTTTGGGGTTAAATGCAAAGGTACAGTTTAACTTCAACTAGCTTACATTCAAATTATTAATGACTAAACAGGTGAATATCTGCTGCTGTTAGTTTGAACATTTCACTGGGTATCTCTTTTCCAAATCAGTATTTCAGAACAAAGTATTTTTTTATGAAACAGCTAATGCACCTCACTGCAGGAAGCAGATTTTAAAGATATAAGCTGAAAAAATGGGAAAATGGAATGTTATTTAAATCCTATCAGAAATCCTGTAGTAGGTGTTTGTGTGAGTACAGGGGTTTTGGTGGGAAGGGAAGGAGGAATTATGCTTTAGCATAGCTGTTCATGACAGAGAATTAACATTTAAGGTTTGCTTTTTTGCATTTTTGTCACCCAAAACCTGAAAAGAGAGATGGATATTTCATTTCAGGTCTGTTAGTGGACCTCTGCTGAAAAGGTACCAAATGGAATATTAACCCTATCATAACCAACCATGCTAGAAATAAAAATAAAAGTACTAGATGTATTGCATGTGTAGTAAGACATGTCAGATACCAATTTCTCATTCTGATGTCTTTCCTCCACAGGAATATATCATTCACTGTTCTCAGCAGAGACCAGCATTGCATTACAATGAATGTCAACTTGATGGCAAGTTAAACTGAAGGTAACTTGGTGAATTCAACTGTCAGCTTTACCTGACTTGAGGTGCTTACCCTAGGATGTGCCTATCAGAGCCTCAGCTTTTTGTGCTCAACAGCAATGCCTGAACTCCATAATGATATGAAGCTGTAGAAGACTGCAACCTGAGAAGCACTTCCGCAACTGAACAGCTCATGTTTTAACATCAGCAAGTTTAAAGATTTATTTGGCCTTAGGCAAAACTTGAGATTGTGTCTATCTCCCTCATTGTTGCCCTTTGGAAGGAGAAGGAGGTTGGGTGAAGTTTCCTGTAGAAAGAGTTCTGCAAGGCTTACCATCCAGGACTAATTTTTAGAAGAGCAGTATGTTGCCTTTGGAAAAAAACCTCAAATTTGTCAACAATTAATTTCATTATTGAATTCAGTATATCAGTTTAAGGCAAATATTGGCCTTATGTATATTGGCTTAGAGCTTAAGCTTGTATACTAATAATCAATCATATAAAGCTAGATTAATTTTCTATGTTTTTCCAGTAAAGGTGCAACAAGATGCAGCAATGGAGGAAGAGAGGTCACAGCTGAAGAAATCTGCATCTACTGTCACTGTTGCAGTGTAGGTCACTGTAAATCCTGATAAAAAAAGGCAGTGATATGTCCTACATATACAGTATGTCACTTCACTTGCAGATGGATAAACCCCATGTAATATTACTGTTAGATGGACAGAACTCTTGCCCCAGTGCTATCCTCAACAGTTAACTACCACGTATGATCTGGCTTCTAATAAGTTTTAAATTTCTGCACTGCTTAACTAGGGAGAGTAATTCCGAGGTTCCCTTCCCCACCAGTAAAAAGAAATAGGCTCTTCAAGAACGTTATTGGTGTTTTAGATACATTGGATCACATTCTGTAGAGCCTTTTGTTTTTTCCTTCCCATTTATTTATTAAATATGAAGGCATTGGGGCAACTTAACCTCACTTTCAAGTCTGTTTACATGGAAGGGAAAGGAAAAGGTTTCAAACTCCTTTGCATATCAAATAAGCTGCAATAGGTTTACATGACAGTTTATGTTAACTTCTGCAGCTATCAGTAAGAGTGCAAAAGGAACTTACAAACTTGTGAATGTTTGTCAAGAAAAGTAACCCTCAAGCCTGTATTTTTAACCTTTGTGGATCATTTGCAAAAACATGGACAGAATCATTGGCCAGTTGGGTTGCAAATCTTTTTTCATTATAATATCATTTATTCCCCCCATTTCAGCACTCTGACAGTCAGACTGAATGTCACTAATAAGGGAATACTGTCAGAGTGATAATAATGCAGTAATGGCACAGATCATCCAGAGAAATTTGTAATGGAATGGCTCACTTTTTCTTTTAATTGCTTTTCCGTTTACTGAAAGATTGAGGTTCTGCTTTCTATCCAAATCTTTTCACAAGTAATTACTGGGTACAAACTTCTGTCAGAAGTTGATATTTTTCAATAGTCCTTAACCAAAATAGGCAACAGAACATTAGGTCTGGCATTTCTAATTACAACTCTAATTATATAAAACCTTTTTGCCCAAAACAGCAAGAAACAGTTCCTACTGCTTAATGAGAGTAGAGCTGTCACCAATCAACATTCTAGTACAGTATTTATCTATGTAAAAGTCTATTGCTGCATACTACCCACTGCCAACTGTTACCCACATGTAGCTTGAGTGGCAAAATCCATCCAGCAGTGTATGATCATTCCAGCTTGCTTTAAAATTCTGCCTCAGCATGGTGCTTTTCATTTTTTAGTAAGTATGTTATCAACAATAAACTAATATTGGAAGCAATAGTGAATCTCAGCTACAAGCCAGTGAGTTCTAGTGTTCTTTATACTATCACATAGAATCATAGAATCATTTAGGTTGGAAAATACCCTTAAGATCATTGAATCCAAACGTTAATGCAGCACTGGTAAGTCCACCACTAAACCATGTCCCCAAGCACCACATCTACACATATTTTAAGTACCTCCAGGGATAATGACTCAACCACCTCCCTGAGCAGCCTCTTCCAATGTCTGACAACCCTTTGCATGAAGAAATTTTTCCTAATATCCAGTCTAAACCTCCCCTGGCGCATCTTGAAGCCATTTCCTCTTGTCCTATCACTTGTTAATGGGTAAGACAGACCTTGTCCGGATCATTGATAAAGACACTAAACAGAACTGGCTCCAATACTGAGCCCTTGGGAACACCACTCAGTCTCTCATTTCTATAGCACTTTATCACTGTTTCTGCAACTTATAGCCTGAAAGGCCACTGGCAGCTGATATTGCTCACAGATACATACCATATGGCATTACTCACTAAGATCTTTCACCCAGAAATAAAAAACAGGAATGGAACAAAACAAAACAAATACCAAGAATATCCAAGTAAGATGCCCTAAGAGGGAATAGCTTGCACTGTACAGAAAGGAGGGGGAGTGGGTTAGGAATCTCATGATGCACTCTTGTCTACATTGTATCTTGCCTCCTCTAACTACCTAAAGAAACATGGAGCCCTACATGACAGAAAGACATTGGCAAACAGCATCATAACCAGGGTTTCTTCCCCCTTTCTTTTTTTTCCTTAGTCATATGTAAAAGAATTTTTGAGCTCATATAAGTAAAAGACAAAAAGAGAAGGCAAAATTCCCAGCAAAACACATCTTCCTAGCACAGTAGACTCAGAAGCAACTAGCAAAAGTGGGTGACAATTTTATGCTCTTCATTCCCAATGTTTGAATGCATGTGAACTGCATCAAGCTCATGCTACCTCTTATTTGCATGTAAAGACATAAGACCATACTCCTACCTAGATGGTTGTGCCAGGCCACACAGTGGTGGTCATGTATAGACCAAAAATTCTTGCAGAGGAGCAGAAGTATCATTAATGCTGCCTTTACTATACACAGGCATCCCAGCTAAAGAGTTAGAGGAAAGCTTCCCACCTGCTTTTGCAGAGCTTATGCTCAAATTCTAGAGCACAGTTTAAATAGCCAATCTGACCAAAGGTTAATTTTTATGGTATTTAGGTACCTGTTTCCCATTGCTGCCTTAAAAAACCCCTACAGTGAACACTGTAAATTTGGCTTCACCCATATACAGGCTATTTTGCTTCCTGCGCTTACATGACATCAGATCTGTGGGCACATTTCCAGTGGTATGTCTGTAATTTCCAGCTTTATTCCCAGAGGCTCTGTCCTGCAGAAAGGCTTCTGATAAAAAATGATGATAAAACGGAAAAGATTCCATTGCAGTTTTGCTCTAGAGCTTCCACATCAAACATCTTTCCATGGGCTAAAACCAGACCTTCAGCCTCTGCTGGGAATAACGAAAGTATAGCCCCAAGTCTTTGTTTTACCAGCATAAATCTTTGTGTCAAGCCACTAAAATTCTCATGTTCACAGAGGTTGCCAAATCAGTACAAAACGTACCTTCATTTGAGAAAACACAGAAAAAGAGAGGAATAACACATTTTTTCTTGATGCTTGAGAGTGGTTAGGATTCTATAGGTGTTGTCTAGACATAGTTAGGAAAATTGGCAAATAGGGTGTCCTGGGTTCAGCAGTTGCAGTCAGTTTTTCTTCTCTTTAGTAGCTGTGTTTTGACTTAGCCCGGGAACAAGGCTGATAAGGCCGATGTTTTTGGTTGTTGCTGAGCGATGTTTGCCCTGACCAAGGACTTTGTGNGAAAACACAGGAGAGGAATAACACATTTTTTCTTGATGCTTGAGAGTGGTTAGCATTCTATAGGTGTTGTCTAGACATAGTTAGGAAAATTGGCAAATAGGGTTATCAATTAGATAGCAGATCAGCACATACAACCAACTAATCTGAAAGGTCTCTGGTGGAGAAACAAACACTGAAGAACAGCAGTGAGAGGGAGCCTTTGACAAAGGAACCCAGCAGCTCCATTCCCAAAAGACAGAAAGGCAATTCACCCCAGGAATGCCTGATCAATGCTATCAGTCACCTAATTGCATTGTTCCTTACCCAGATCCTAAATACGGCCTTTTACATAGACCTCTGCCTTGCCTGACAGGCTGAAGCTGGTTTCTTCCTTGAATTTTTTAGGGCCTCACCAGAATTCCTCACTTGCCTTAGTTATGAAAACAAGATATCAAAAGTATGCATATGCTTAACAGAAAACAACTCTCTCTTTTAGCTGGTAAAGGCATTTCTTCCTCTTCACCTTTTAATTTTCTTTTCAATCGTAATTATGCCTCAACATTATTGTTATGACTTTTGCTTGTCCAGCCTGCAGGAGAGTCAGCCCCAGGGTTCATTTGGGAACACTTGCAGGGAATTAGCATGCAGTGAACACTGCTCATGTGGGAGGTTGCCTTTGGTCCTGTGTCGTGGTTTAAACACAGCCAGACATCTCGATCACTCACTCAACCCCCTTTTCTTGCCCTCCCCTCTTTCCTCCCCACTCCCGGAGGGATGGGGGGAAGGAGAACCGAAGGGATGCAACTCCCACAGGTTGAGGTAACAACAATCCAGTAACTAAGGTATAACACAAATCACTACTGCTATCACCAATAATAATAACAATAAGGAAAACAAGGGAAGAGGGTACGATACCACCCACCAAAACCGAGCCTGACCGGGAAGTTCCCTCTCCTTCCGGGTAACTCCCAGTTACCTCCCGGGCATGACGTGCTATGGTATGGAATACCTCCTTAGTCAGTTTGGGTTCTGTCCCTCCTTCCTCCCAACCCCCCCTCCTCCCCGGCAGAGCATGAGGCTCACAAAGTCCTTGGTCAGGGCAAACATCGCTCAGCAACAACCAAAAACATCGGCCTTATCAGCCTTGTTCCCGGGTTAAGTCAAAACACAGCTACTAAAGAGAAGAAAAACTGACTGCAACTGCTGAACCCAGGACATCCTGCAAGAGCATATGAGCCCTGCAGGGCTCTGCCATGCAAGAAAGCAGCCTCTGTTTATGCTTTGGGATATGTTTGCTGCTACACTCCCCAAATAAGGACAGCAGCCATCTTCTGTAAATGGTGCTTTCTTGCAATCTGTATTTGCAGAGGAAATCAAAATACAAATTCACTTACCCTACAAGTTACTCTTCTCACATAAGAAGCATCCTTTCCACTGTTGATTGCCCCAGAAGTTAGTACACACCTAATCATCTGTGTCCCAGGGTCTCTCAACTATTTTTGCCATCTTTGTGCTATCTCTGTGTGGTGGTGTTTTCCCTGTCCATAGGTGGTTGAAGGCTCTGCTGAAGCCTGCAAGGCAGGATGGCACTCTGAGTGGGCAAGAATGTATATTTAGCTGTCAAACACAGTTGTTTTGGAGCCATTCTGTCTGCCAAGTGCAAAGGAGGGCCAGATTTCAGGGCAGTGTAGACATAAGTGGCAATGAATACATCTATTTAAGGGTGCTTACTCCACTTGCATCAGCCTTCAGCCGCCAGCAGCAGCTGAAGCAGACAGTTGACTTGTGATCTAGGAGAGAAGCAGAGCAGAGCCCCTTGTTTCCTCAGGATGTGGCCCCTTTGCAGGCTGACAGGCTTGTGTATATTTGGTGTGTACATCAAGGATGCATTAGGGTCACATGTCTGGTCCCAGGCAGATTTACCCACAAAATGTTATAGGCGTACGAATCCATAGGATCCTTGCAGTTTCCTGCATACCAGGTAGCATCAAAACAAACACTGACCCACTTTTTTTGAAAAGCCGGTGATCTATAGACACTTATATAGATCCATATAGATCTATAGGATCACAAGGATCTATAGACACTTAAATATTTCTGCTGATCTTTGGAGTCATGCAGACAGACCCACACAAGGGAGGAGAATGCTATTCCCTTTCCCCAACACACATGTCAAATGACCCCTTTTCACATTGCCTTGTTTCAAAAAGATATTCAATAAATAAGGGACCAAGAAGCCAAAGAAAGAGAACGAGAAAACCTTAGGCACCTAGGAAAGACTCAGCTTTTAACTTTTTCTGTTCACCAGCTCTGTGTTTTAATCCAGGACTCGCTGAATTAAATGGTTCTTAGTACAGGTCTTAGTCCTACCAAATTCTGTCATCAGCCACTTCAGAGTAAAGAACCAGATCTTTCTGAAATCCAATATTGAGAAAAATACAGTGTCATGAAAAACATCACTTTTATTCCTATCTTTACACAAAAGCACAGAAACTACATTTTGAAGTGAGATTTGTCTTTTCAGCTCTCTCTTTCATGTTTTCTTGTAAGGACACTAAAGGAAGAAAAAAGCAAAAACTGGGGAAAAAGCTGTTATAGGAGGAATCTCTCCACATACACCTGCAGTTTTGTGGTATATTCAGGGGTTACAAACTCATCCACCCAGTTAGACATTATGTCAGTTCCATATGCAGCCATAAGAGAGATTCAGACTCACTGCTGGGGTACTTATAACCTTTTTCACATCAGGTGAACATGTATGTTCTCTGCAGGAGCACACAGGCTTACAAATAGTTTCCTGTCTCTGCAAGGATCTAACCTCCCAAAACTGAGCCCTTCTACCTGGCCCAAATTCTCTTCAGGCCGAGGTCTTCAAACCTGGGCAAAGTCCAAAAAAATCAAGAGCCTCCCTTTAAAAATTCTCACATGTTTTACAAATCACTTCTTAAACTTGAGTTTTTGTTTAAAACTTAAAAGTTTTAAGGTTTTTCTAAAACTTAAAGTTTTGCAGGACAGAATTGAGTAGTTGTCAAGGGTTTGTTTTCCCCCCAGCGAGAACATGTATTCCCACACACAGCAAGAAAATTAGTCTCCAAATACAGCAAGATTTGCAATAAACCAATTGGCAATATGGTAAGACCAGCTACAGCAATTATTGGTTCCTGCTGATTTTCAGGACTATTTCCAGTGGCTCTCAACCCCCCACTTCCCAGAATACACAATTCCCAACATGATACTGGGTCATTGTCTTTGACAGAGACCTTGAGCTCTGTTCTCGGCCAGCTTGTCCCAATTCTGTGGAGAGCCACCCCTCTGACAGCTTTCTTACTTGCTCCGCAACCTGTCCAGTTTATTGTCACCAGACTCCTACTCGGTTCCTAATCTAGGGCAGCTGAGACCTCAGGCATTTCTGCTATCTCTGGGCTTGAAATTGCCTGCTGAGACTGATCTTTTCCAGGCTGAGCTACTGCAGTGATCTGTTCTATTGTTGCTGATTCCCCAAGCTTACTGCCTGGTTGGAGGAACCATAGCTCTGCAGCTCGGGTTTGGATGCAGAACCAAAACAACAGTGCACAGACCTCCAGACCTCTCAGATGAAACTAACTGCAGGAACTTCTTCAGTCTCTTTGAACTCAAATGTGAACAAAGTGCACATAAGGTCTTTTCGTGGCTGCTTACAAATATTCCCAATAACATCAGTTCTTGGTTTCATAAGTGTTCACGCTAATGAAGTTCTGTGAACCCAACAGAAACTATTGGATTTAACTTTCTAGAATACCTACAAAGCCACATTAATTCCTTTGCACATTCCTCTAAGAGCAACATGTATTTATATTTGGGATTCTACAAAGAGATCTTTAACCGGGACTAATCTGTTTTCCAGCATGCACTGGTTTTGGTGGCACCTTTGAGCTTAGGAAATCTGTAGTCTGGGGCTTGTAATCTCCTTGTTGGAAGATGTGGCCTATGAAGGCTAAGCAGAGATCCTGCAACAGAGCTAGAAGGACATAGGAAAAAAAAAATCAACTTAACTGTCATTGCAATGGAAAGGCTGCAGAAAAGAAGCCATCTGCAGAGGTATGAATAAGACCACAAATATTAGAAGTAGAATGAAAACCCATATGCATAATTTATATGCATAAAGTAACACTGGGATGTGAAGTCCACTGTATAGTAGGAAGTAATGTCAGTTATGGACAACAAACCTCTTTTTCCACCCTTGTTTTGAGTCCGTATGTGGGCAAAACAAGGATATTTTAAATGTGAAAAGTTTAATAGAGAAAACAGAGTGAAATAGATGTACACTTTTCACTGCATGAAGGAGCATGTCAGGCACACTGCTCTGACTGCATTTTCTGCCATGACCCTGATTTTGTTGCATTCCCTTAAGTATCCAGTAAATCCTTTCTTCCAGTGAGCAACTAAAGATGCTGCTCCGTACCTGCTGAAAACAGCC
Organism: Agapornis roseicollis; assembly: GCA_002631895.1. Lineage (NCBI taxonomy): Eukaryota > Metazoa > Chordata > Aves > Psittaciformes > Psittacidae > Agapornis > Agapornis roseicollis. The sequence continues at coordinate 40,070 of NDXB01010450.1, forward strand.
ACAGGTTGAAAACGACTGCCAAAATTAGAAGGAAAGGTCAGTTAATTTTAAGGGTAGAAATTGGAATGGCAAGTGGCTGAAATAGGAAAGATTTAGACAGTCTGCTGGGCAAAATGATTCTCTCTCATTTTCTTACCTGTTAAAACCAACAGTCACTGTGACAGGAAACATGGAGTAGTGAGAGGGCTAAGAGAAAAAGCAATATAAACCTCAATTCCTACCAACAGAAAATTGAATTTCTGTTACTATAACTAGTTAAACTTCTGATATATCCAACCACATACATACTGTGGATGTTCATATACTTTCCAATATGTTATTTATGTTCCTTGGGGAAAGCAAATGTTGTTTTCCTTTTAGATAACATTATAGCAGTTATATATGTCCTTTGTCAGTATTACTTGTGTAGGAGAAAAAACAGATGGTTCCTTCATACTGGAAAAGGCAAGTACTACATTCTGAGCCTTAGGATAATGCCCACAGGCTTGAGTAACAGAAGAATCTTGAAGGAAATGATTGCAAATTAAGCTATGCTGATTCAAAGAGAGATAAGATTCAGTGGAAACTTAATGATAATTTCAAGGTCTTGATCCTGCTACTCCTGTTGTTGATTGCCTTTTCTGATACTATTCCACTTTTACCATGTTGCTAGCTTGTAGTCCAGAAAATAAAGTTTTTATCAATTCTACTAGCCACTAAATGTCATTTTAAAATAGCTGAATCATTTGTACCATCAGGTACTGGAATTGCTGAAGATACAGCTGACTGCATGAAGATCTGTACCCAATACTGAAACAAACCTTATTATCAAAAACCTGATATTCAGTAAAAGCTTCTTTTACCTTGGTAAAGTTCGCAATGTACCTAATGTTGTTAAGATAGTGAAATGTTATTATCCCTTACAGTTTAGAAGCATACATGAGATAAATAAGGGGTCTTCAATCTGGTTTAGACACTTTCTTTTCACCATGACATTTTTTGCTAAGTTTAGTTTGGTTTTTTTCTACTGTTCCTACTACTAGTTCCTACTATTATCTACTAATAGAGATTCTATTAAAAGAAATAGAACACTTCAGTACTCTTTATATTCTTGAGAGGCTTTATTTTAGATAAAGCAGATGCCTATTGATGAACAGATATAAAGTGGCCTACACTTTCATGAAGAGCTACTGCTGACCAGCTCCAAAAATTTAACACACAATATATACTTTAGGCAGTTGCATACAGCAAACAATTGGCCAGGAAACATTTCTTCAACAGCTTCTGTTCTATAAATAGGAAAAGGAGAAAAATTCTCAATTCAAAGTTGTCCATATAATTTATTCGTTCTCTAAAATGGAATGCATCTATTTCTGTCAGCTGATGATATTTATGTCTTTCCACTATACCAAATTTATTTAGAGTTCACTCAACGTTGTGGGTTTTGACAAGAAGCAAAAGAATCTTTCAAAATGATGCTCATTCAATTTCTACAAGTTCTTTGACAGCTTCATCACAGAGAAGCTGGGTTTGAAAGTTATTAAATTTTTATTCCTGTATGATATTATTTTCTTCTACACCCTTAAAAAATAAAGCAAAGGACTACACAACCTTAAGGGAGAAAGAGTAAAGACAATGACAACAGGACTGTGTTTGTCCTCCAAGTGTCTATAGTTTTAAATTTATGTATAACTTACAATTTTATACTAGCAGACATAGTTCCTCATTCAGGAAGAAAGCCATCTAAGCAAAGCACTTCTCTAAACCAGTCTCTTGGCTGCTTAGGAGGATATTTTTGCAAGTTATAATTTAGCTGAGTTTCCTGGACACCTAGAAAATAACCATCATCCTTCCCACAGCCCTCAATTTGGATGACATCAAGTAGTTGCAGAGAATCTATCAACTTCAGCAGATTTAATTTCCCCTCTCAACAAAACCAGTATCCTCTTCACATGTCACTGTGCTCGGGCTCTAAATGATTCATAACCTTTTGCCTCCCATTGTATGTGCTTGTTTATGCTGAACCTATATTTTAGGAAATAGAGAAGCTTTCCTTAGGTAGATAACATGAAGAAATAGAAAGTGAATTACATTTTCTGCAGATACTAATTTGATAAATAAGGTCAGCTGAACTGTGGACATGATCTGTGTATGTGTTTGCCAAGAGTACTGACACATTGCTTATCCTTGCACCTGTGATGACAGTAATGTTAAGCATTCATATTATCAAAAGCAGATGTGAATAACATCCTTGCAAATCAGGTTACCTATGATTAATTATTTGTTCAGTTTAGTGAAAACTAGTCTTTCTTTCCTCAGACCAAATTTTAGCCATGATCTAGGCTAGTGTATTGCATCTCACGGAGTTTGTCAAGTCAACAAGTCACCTTTGTAAAGGTGAAGCTGATACTGCCTCCTTACCTGATACATTGCATTTGCAGATCACACTCGAAACAAGGACTATACCTGAGGCTTATGTAGCTATTTCTTGTATAAATTAAAACTTTCATGTTGCAAACCATTGTTCTTTTAATATGGGAGCATTTAATGCCTTTCAAGCTGCCAAAGCCTAAATATGCAAAGACTGGTGTCAGCATCCCTGAAAATACAAGCTTCATTTACTGTTAAACAGATTCCTGATATCAGGGAAGAGACAAAGAGAAATCAGAAAGGGTGTGCAATTACACAGAATTTACTGTTTATGTTAATCAGTATTAACTCTGCAAGAACTCTTAGCCACTGACTTTCTCAGCGACCTGCCTCAAAGAGGCTGCAAACCTCTATCACAGACAGCACACCAAGTTTCAGAGCATCAAGAGGAAAGAGTGAAGACAGGCTGAGAAAGCCAGGGCTGTTCATCCTGGAGAAGAGAAACTGCATGGAGACCTCATAGCAGCCTTCCATAGCAGCCTTCCATAGCAGCCTTCCAGTATCTGAAGGGGGCCTACAAGGATGATGAAGAGGGACACTTCATCAGGGACTGTAGCGATAGGACAAAGGGCAAGGCGTTTAAAATTAAACAGGGGAAGTTCAGGTTTGATACAAAGAAGTTTTTTACTGTTAGGGTGGTGAGGAACTGCAACAGGTTGCCCAAAGAAGTGGCAAATGCTCATCCCTGTCAGAGTTCAAGGCCAGGCTGAACAGAGCCTTGGGCAACGTGTGAGGTGTCCCTGCCTGTGGCAGGGGGGTTGGAACTAGATGATCTTAAGGTCCTTTTGAACCTTAACTACTCTATGATTTAACGATTGATTCTCCCATAGGGAATGTGGAAACATGTGCCTTAATAATGCTTTATACTACATGTTAAGGGGGTCATTCCTATTCAAGGAATTCCTTCTTAAGGTTTTTTTTTTTGTTTGTCTGTTTTTTGTTAATAGTGTAAGATAACTGTACAAGTAATGGACTATTCAAGTCTACTGCCAGCAACAGATTACTTTGTGATTCAGTGCATTAACCTTTTATTTTTTCTGGGGTTCTCCAACAATGATGACATCAGAGACATTACCTTATTTTTTAAAAATCAGAGGATTTGATAATGTGGTGGCCTGAGTCTCTAAAGGGTCAATTTGGTGCTATATTAGTCTGCATCTTCACAAACTCATTTTGGCAACCTGGCATTTTTCTCTTCTTTTTTTTTTAAATGGTTTTTTAATCTCATCAATAATTTTCTCACTTTTCTAAGTCTTTGTTTAATGATTTATATTGCACTTACTTCCACTGAGGCAGGAATGGATGAATGCAACCCAGCATTTTAGACATAGGCATTTTCCTCTCCCCATCCACATTGCACAATGCTGTTTACCTCTGCTAGGCAACAAAAGCAGAATGTTCTGAAGTAGATCAGCTTCCAGTTCCAATAAAAAATGTTGTGTGCATATACATATATACATATGTATGCAAAAATACATATGCATATATGATCTAGGACATGATTCAAATTAAACAATTTATTTAAAAAATAAACCTTTCAAGCTGTTCTGGAAATCAGTAAGACATAGAGGGCTCAGGGGTACATATTTTTCCATCTGTCTTAGGTTTGGAAAGTAACTTATAACATCAACTGATTATGATCTAAGGACCTCACCTCAGAGGAGAAAGTAAAAGACTATTATAAACACAGAGTCATTAAAAAGCACCCCTGCCTACCGATAGAAACAGAACAGAAGCTGAATTAAACATCTTAGCAACAATACAGATCAAGCAAACTTTGCTCTTTTCTCTTTTCAGGAATGGATTTTGATTTCACCAGATGGTGTGCCCATTCATATGCAATCACCAAGAAACTGGCTGCTTGAAAGATGACAAGAGTAAAATAAAGACCAAAAAACATAGATGGGTTTTACATAGATTCACAGGGATTCATTACCAGAATGGACATTAGAATCTGCAGATAGTCCATTATGTTTCTCTAGAAGCCATTAGACATAGTGGTGTCCAAAATCGCACTTCATCTGAGTCAGTATGATATTATAAAGATAAGGTGAGGGTCACAATCAGTCAAAACCAATCTGTCATGGCAGTCTGGCTCTTCCTCTGCACTTACACAGGTAAGCCTTCAAGCAGACCAGCTCACTGATCCAGCTGAAATCTTTGAAGCAGTCTACCTCTCTGATCCAGTGCCTTTTTGCTGCTGCTGGTTCCTGCAACACGTTTTTGCCACTGCAGTTGGTTTTGCTGAGGCCTTTTTTGTTTCAGTTCCTGACCTGGTTGACCACAGCTGCTAAGGCAGTTGGGGAAAAGGGTGGGAAGAAGGAAGGGTGTGGGAATCTGTCCCTTATTTTTGCAGAGAAGATCTTAGATCTGTTATGAGACTAGAGACTAAAGCATCACTGTATAGGTGCTACTGTAAACATCAGACAGTGCTTAATGACTTCCAGAAATGCCCTAACCTGTGCTATCTGCAAAAGGAAAGTGCAGAGTAAAATAAAGTATTAAGAAATGAAAACTTTGCAAAACTGACAGTCAGGATTTATCAATGTTACAAGAATAAAAACATTCATTCAAAAAGACAGTAGATGAGAAACAGGTTTATTTTCTCCCTTAGAAGAATGACCAAGACTATCTTCTATGATAAGCAAGAATCCTTCATTTCAGTGTTAAGTTATAAGGCATATAGATTTAGAAAGTATAGTTTAATAAGAATCTAATGTCCATTTTATTAATTCTAAAGNATAACTGAGATAGTTATCAATGTTACAAGAATAAAAACATTCATTCAAAAAGACAGTAGATGAGAAACAGGTTTATTTTCTCCCTTAGAAGAATGACCAAGACTATCTTCTATGATAAGCAAGAATCCTTCATTTCAGTGTTAAGTTATAAGGCATATAGATTTAGAAAGTATAGTTTAATAAGAATCTAATGTCCATTTTATTAATTCTAAAGCTCTCCTAATCTCTGTACTCACCTGATTCCTCTACACAAGCACCAAAGGGTGCTGCCTTTTAATTAAGTTGTAAGTCTAATCATCTTCCTAGTCTCCATAAAGATAATAAAGAACACTTGTTTGCTGGAGATAATAAGATATGCTCACTTCATGTATCAATTCTTCCTCTTCTTGAAAACTATAATGCATTCTCTATAGGTGTAAGATGAGTTTAACTATATTATACCCTCTGTGTGATAGTAGCTGATCTTCTCCACATTATTCATTCACATATTTTTATCTGAATCCACTGAGACCCTTGAAAAACTAGTGATGGCAATAAGACAGTAACTACAACAAATTGGAGCAATATTCCTTCAAGGTGTAATAGAACATGTCTAAATTGATAATGATTTCTGAAACATGCTACAAAACGCACCCTGGAAATAGTTATATGAAGTGCTTTTGCACGGTGATCATTTCAAAACTGCACTCACTGTTCCCAGTGAAGGCAGCACAGATATATATGTTCAACAATCAGACTGAAAAATGAAATTTGGTATTATACTGAGGAAACTATAGAGGTTAATGCTGAAAATGTTATATTCCATTAAATCTATTTCATTAAGTCCACATAACAATGTTTGTTATACTGTCATCTTGGATACTCAGTCTCAGCTCACTTCTCAGAATTAGACTGAGCAAATATTTAAGACCTCCAGACAGTCAAGATAAGTAGCTAAAAGCCACAGGAATATTTTAACCTTGTGACAATTGAATTAAAAAGCAGCAGTATATTGATGATGACTAACCAAGTTAAATATTATCTTTAACTTGAATTTTTACCTTTGCTTTGTAGGAAACTTAATTTCCTAGAGAAAAAGGCTGTGAACAAATGGTGGTTGTGACAGCTAGGCAGAAGAGCCAACAGACGTCTGCCACAAACAATTGCTGTAGCAAATACTGACAGGCTTTTGTAAGGCACTGACTGTTGCTGTAGATAAGATGCTCCTAGAAACTCAAGTACTCATGAGCTGATCCAACGAGCATTAAATGAAAAGGATAAAATTACAGTGGGTCTTCAAGTAAAGTGTTGATTTCAGCTGAACAAATTTCAAGAATTTCAGGAGAAAAGTAGTTACTGAAATCAGCCAGACAAGCAGGCTGCTGCTCTGACTCTCAGGTAAGGCAGAGCATTTTTCAAACCAAGTGCACACAAACACGTACCTTGACTGTAGAAAGCTTCTGGAGATAATGCCAGGCATTGGTTAATGACAGCATCACCAAAGCAAAATAAATTAAAAAACCCAAACAACCAATCACACAAACAAAAAAAACCCAACAAAACAAAACAACAAAACAACACACCAAACAACCCAAAAACCACAAAGGAGGAAACAAAGTGGTGAAATGTACGTTCAGGCACAATTTAAACCCTATTAAAAATAAACAGCTTCCCCAAACTACTAGAAGTGACTGGTTAAGTCTAGATTAAGCCTATACACTAAGGAATACTTTGCCTCAGCTTGGTAAACTGTATTAGAAACAGGTGACAGGCAAGGTGACAGCAGGAAAACAAAAAAAAATAAAAATCTGGAAATGGGAGACAGGAAAGTGTGGGAAGTAAAAGAAAGTAACTGAAAATAGAAGCTCTGTAAATCCTCACCTGTGAGAAAGCTAAATTCAAGCCCTGAATACTCTCTAATGGTTTGAGGGCACACAATCTCTGCTGCAGTAGCCTGAAAAAATTGGCATGTGAAATACATTGTAGCAAGGAATTTCAATAAAGGCACTGAGCTGACACAGAGAGGGAAGGCAACGTGTATTAAAAGTTGCAATCTTTTAAACTGTACTTATGAAATGGCAGAAGAAAGGAAAGGAGGAATTATCTGTTCACTGCCAAAACTGCCAGTAAGATACGAGTAGTATGGAAAGCTTCAGAAAAAGTAATTTCAAGGCACTGAAGACAAAAATGAAAATGGGAAACGGGGTAAGATGCTGAGTAGAAATGCTGACAATAGATCATACCACATAGAGCTGATATCTCTTTTTGAAATAAATTTCTAGACAAAATATGCAGTAGATCTCATCTGCTCTGACTTCAGTGAAGCATTTCATACAGTGGCACATATGAAAACATTACCTAAGATGAAGAAGAGAATTAGAAGGAAAATAGGGTCAGTATTAACCAACAAATGAGGAGGTGACAAGTTAGGCTGATAGGTGATGTGTAAGACACGGGGAGGTTATTAGTGGAGTTTTTCAAGGATCTAACTTAGAATAATCTTACAAAATGGCATTTATCATCACATTGGAGAAAAATATATATTTGTGCTGTTACAGCACTCAGAATTCACTAAGGGTGCTGCTAAACATTTTCCAGGTTAGTACTATTCTTTTGAAGCAAATCTCCAAGTTGGCTTCATATGGAACTCTTCAGTTCATGCCAAGGAGCAATCTCATAGCACATACTCAACTCCTTTCAGAGGAAGATGAATGGGGAGATGTCCTTCAGGAGCATATAACATGTTCCAGTTGCAAGGATGTTCAGTCCAACCACTGCAGGTAGGAGCCAGTCAAGCAAACCCTTTGAAATGAAACCGGTATGGATAATGAGTCCTTGGCACCAAACACAGACCTACTCCTCTTGGGCTGCACTGATTACCCATACAGCCTGAATAAGTAAGTGTTATCAACATAAAAGAGATCAGAAAGAAAACTGAGTTGTCTTAATGGACAGGAATGAAATGGAATTTAATATTAAAAGTGAAAAAACACGCAATTTGAGGCCAAAACACATGACATCTTGCCTACAAAGTTGGAATGTACTCTGAGAACAAAAAGATCTAATTGCTAAACAGGTTGTACAGTGAAACACTGAACAACCAGAGTGATGAATTCCTTTAAAAATAAGAAAAACAACCCTCTAGAAATATCAATAAATTTACAACAGATATCAGGTTATTCCTGATCTCCTATGTTTAATAGGAGAGCAGTTGGTGCTGCAACAAAATTAAAATGCTCATAAGAATTTCCATCTGATAGAAGAAATATATTTATCAGCAACTCATACTTAATCTGCAGGAGTTTGCAAAAACAATATTGGTATTAGGGTTTAGTGGGATTTCAAAATGAATTAGCTGTTTTTGTGAATGCCATCCTGAATAATTACACTAGCTGGAGTTAAAACTGATAAGGGATAAGAATGGTTCTATGATGCTTCATATCGACAATTCATAGTCATTGTAAATTATTCTCCTCTAAAGCATTACATACCTGAATTAGAACCAAGACAACAGATTATACACACAGCTTTTTGTTTAATACAGTGGGTTCTTACATTTCAGTTTTAACAAACTGTTCTAAAATAAAAGTATTGTAACTATTATATTTTCATTCTCTAAGAGACTCAGGGCTGTAATTCTGCCAACTGTCATTCAGACAAGTAACACTATTAAAAACCAGGCTTTACTGAATGCACAATATACTCCAGTGATCTTAATTTGAAATCCCAAGTCCTAAAATACAAAACATCACCATACATAGAGCATTGATGTAAGAGTCAACAACTGTGACCTGAAAGTTAAATGTGTGGTAGCTGTGTTAAGTACAATTAATTTGCTCCTGAGTTTAATATGAAAAGGTTTAAATAAAGGGCATGAACTTGCCCTTCAGTGTTAAACGATACTAATTGAAGCACTCCTACATCCATCTGCATTCTCTTACATACCTGCACAAAGTCTTGCTAAAGGATTTCTACTTGCTCATCATGCTGTATTTGGTAGAAAAATTAATTTTTTAAAAAAGTAGCACTGGGAAGATAAAGGCAGAAGTTCCTTGTAAGGGTCAAAAAAGACTCATAAAAGAACTTGAGTGTGAAAGACTAAAGCAACTCAGGAACTCTAAATGCTGCCTGAAAAGCTTTCGAGAGAGAAAGCTGCTGCTGTCGATTTAAACTATTACCCAAAATTCTCTCAGCAGAAACCAAAGAACCATTAATACTGTATTTGAAGGATAAGTAAAATCAGGTCTAGGTCCAAGAAAGGCACTCTGATAGGCCTGCACAAAAACACAGCCTCAAGAATTCTGCTCAGTTGTAACGTTAAAGTTAACTTTCTTTCAGAGCCAGATTGGCGGTGCCAGGTTGCCTTCCCATTCTCTAGAGTAAACGGGGCTCCCCAGAGGAGTAGTTAAAGTATCAGCCTGGCAAGAATCCAGTCCCTGTTTCAAGAATTTTATCCAGCAACCATTTTATGTAAAATATAGAAACAATCACCCAAGAGACAACGTAACCCAACATTTCTACTCTATCACTGCAGTCATGGTCTTCATTTACTGATGAAACTTGCCCAATAAATGATCAGAGGGAAACAGCTTTGCCCAGGAAGAAGGGAAAGACCTTAACATCAGTCTAATACGCAGATAGTGGTTCAGATGCTTACCTAAAAGGTATTTTTTTATTATTAGACTTAGCGGAAGGAGCAAACTCATTTCTTGCACAATCTAAATTATTTTATTTTTTACATAAATTATTATTTTATGTACATGAAGACTAGTGTTCAGGCCTTTTAAGTGTCTGTAAGCTTTCCTGACTAGCTTGAGCTGGAACTACCAAAGTAATATGGAAGGATGTGATGTCTTACATTAACATCAAGGGAGGGGATTCTTTCCCTCTATGTGGCACTAGTGAGGCCACATCTGGAGTACTGGGTCCAGTTCTGGGTTCCTCAATATAAGAGAAACATGGACACACTGGAGACATACCAGTGAGAGGCCACAAAGGTAATGAAGGGACTGGAGCATCTCTCCTCTGAGGAGAGGCTGAGAGACCTGGAAGCACTGTTTAGCCTGGAGAAGAGAAGGCTTAGGGGAATCTTAACACTGTATGCACAGACACCTTAACACCTAAAGGAAAAAGGAGCCAAGTTCTGAAAAGAGCCTGGTGCTTGGTGACAGGACACAAGGCAATTGGCACAAACTGGAACACAGGAGGGTCCCTCTGAGCATCAGATAACACTCTTTTACTTTTGAGGGTGACCAAACACTGGCACAGGTCACCCAGGGAGGTTGTGGGGTTTCCCTCCTTGGAGTCACTCGGAAACCACCTGGACACAGTCCTGGTCAACCAACTCCAGGTGGCCCAGCTTGAGCAGGGGGTTGGACAAGATGACCTCCAGACATTCCTTCCAATAGCAATCTTGTCATTATCTAAATGAAATATTCCATTTTGGGGTAATTTGGGAATGTTTCGGTCTGTCAGCCATGGAGTTTCTTTGTATAGTATTACTTTGATTTCTTGCTTTAAGTCAGTAGCCTTACTCTGGTCCCTCAAGTGGGTAATTTTTCCAAAGTGAGTATATTCTTCAGTAACAAGTATCTATGTTGAAATTAAAAGCTCATGCCTTGCTATCCTTAGAAAAGGACCACTATTCCCACATATGATGGTACCCTAAACCCAGTCTTTTAAGCTATGATTTAGTGTAGCTATTAGGAAAATAAAAGCTTAAATCATTAATTTCTTTAATAGTGTTTTCCATTTTTGTAAGAAACCTACTGCCAAATTAAAAAGAACAGGATGTTCTTTTTATAAAAAATTCCTTATATCAAAACCGCATTTCACATTACATGAGGAAAAAACATCCAAGACTTTACATCTGTAAGAATGTCATTGAAACCAAATATCTACTGGCAAGAATATATATTAATATATATTAAGCACAATGTTATATAAAATTTTATGATACTCAATTATACTTTGGTATAGAAGATTTGAGAGCATAGAGGAAAAACAGGTCTTAAAACAGATATATGTGGATAAACATTTTATTTCAAAAAATAGCAAATGTCTTCAGAACACAAACCAGAAAGTTATTAAAAGCTTCATAGCAAAATATTTAGCCAACTCTGTTACAATATATAGGCTTGAGGTTCTAACAGTTAACACTATGCCTCAATTCACTGAGCAAATAATGCTCCTGATACCTAAATATCACGCAGTTGAAATACGGAATTTAATATTACAAAATGAGAGGGTATTTTCATCTTTGATCTTCCATAATCAAAGTAAATGAAGAACAACAACATTTTAACAGGTTTTATTCTTTTTGGGAAAAGCCATTAAAAAGAATTCCTGAGTATTTAGGTTAAGTAAAAATATCAAAACCAACCAATTAAGATCAACATCCTGTTAGGTGAGCCTTGCAACAAATGTCACTTGAAGTGACATTCTCTACCATGACTGCCATGGCAGGATTGTGGACTAAATACTTTAGTGAAATACATGAAAACCTTCTGGCATGCACATTCAAATTTTCATTTTCTTTAGTAATACAACTGTCAACTGTGAAGCTTCGCTTGCTGAGAAAAACATTGTTTTAAATGTCACTTCCTTTTGCAAAATCTTGTAATGCAAATTACCACAGCTACACCTTCAGTGAACCATCACACCAATAATTATGTAAAATACAGAAATCAAAATTTAGGCAAAGGTCTTTCTTACTATGTAAGTATACATATTGAACTGTATGCTTTGTATCAGTATTCTGAACACAGAGATCTAGCTATTTAACTTCTTGCTATTGTAATGAGAGGCAATATATTCATTTTCCATTATTCTTTTCAGATGCATGTCACAATATAATCTTATTATACACTATGTTTCTAAAATCCTGTTGGCATTCATCATGTTCCTATGATTTTAATTGAATATGTATATTTTTATTTTGAAACTGCTGCCAATCAAAGTAGGTTAGATAACTAATCCCAGCAGAATTTTCAGATTTCTTACTTTATATCTGTTTTCCCAGAATTACAAGATTAAATTATAATGGACGTAGAAAGATTATTGTACAAGGCATAGTTGATAATTCACAGCACTGGTATTCAACTCGATCAATTACAATGAATTTACAAAAATGGTTTTAATTATACCCACTCTTTTTTATCCACCCATCCCAATACGTAAACAAGTTTCTCACAATGACAATGGCAAGACTGCAATTACCGAGATGTACCATATGTAAAAGACAACACCTAGGTTATAGGCCTGGATTTGACAATTCCAGGGTGTGCTTCTGCTCACTTCCCATTCTAGACTGCAAGCACTGTTTTCAGACTCTTGCAGTTATTAAATAGATAGAACTTACAGGTAAATGGAGCTTTTTTCCTAATGCAGACTTCTGGAGTCAATTGATAAAAGATAGCATGCTTATATAGAACAAAAGGAATAATGACAGGGAAAATTAGAATCAGTTCTACCAAAACTCTCTGAGCAATTGATAATGTACAGTATTGCAGCTGTATGTTACTAAGACAAAAAACATGGCATTACAAAGATGAAGATCTCTGTTCACACAAACCAGTTTTGATGGGCTATATTAAGCATTTGGTTAAAAACAGGCTAGTACTAGTGTCACTGAAAAGGAAACACTTGTCAAAATGTTTTTTTAAAAAATACTGTGTGACATCTTCTAAACTGCAATTTAAATATTAAAATCTTGTTTCAGAAGTCCCTCTCTTCAGGTTGTTACTCAAAAACTCATCATGTTCAAAACTCAAATTATTATGAGATCTTGATATCATAAGAAGTTTTTCCTTATTAGTAAAGTCTTTCTTGACCGCCGCTTGTGGCACAAGTAACCTATCCATTGGGTCCTCTTTGTTTTCTAGTTTCATATATCCTTTACTGTTGCTCCGATCCAGTCTGGGCCAGCTAGGGTGCTTCCTTTGTTCAGCTTGGACAGTGAGCATAGACGGACCCCTGTCCAAGTCCAGGGACTTTGAATGCGAAGACAGAAGATGCAAAGATGTGTTGGACCCAAACTGTTTCCTGGCAGCACCAGGAGATAAAAGCTTTCCTGTGCTTGGTCCAAGAGTCATAGAAGATTTGAACTGATCAGATGGACTGTCCCCAAAAGAATTGTGTCTTGGCAGTATGGTAGAGGCTGGTCTATAGGATTCGTTGGTATCAGTTAGTGGAATAGCCAGAGAATCCATTGACAGATTTCTAGAACGACTCCTAGTGATCTCCGAGTCCTCAGTTATGTTGTCTATACTGGGTTCATCAATAACACAGTTATTCAGTTTAATTACTGGCAGTGTGAAAGCACTAATGGAAGATGATACAATAGATTTTGTTTCACACTTTATAGAGCTAGTGTTTTTGTCATTTGAAGCCTTGCTGGAGTGAGGGTAAAGTCCAAAGACTGAACCAGATTGCTCAGTCAGCAGAGGTGGCAGGAGGCTACCAGTGTTCCTGTCTTCATTTAGGGTAGTCTCATCTTCTTCAGCAGAACTATCCATTCTAAAATTACTCTTGAAGCCAGAGAAAGGTGCAACTGTGTTCGCAGCCAGCCGTGAAGCACACGAACTCCCACTGTGCCCAAGTTCTCCTTCCCCCAGCAAGCCAGTAAAGGCACCACTCAGCTGCTTTTGTTCCTTGATCCTCAGTGTGTGGATGTCTATTACAGTGGAGTATATGTCTCTCATGTGTATGATTTTTGTTTCCTTGTCACGGTTTTCATGCAGAATAGCATTTGCGCAAATAAAAATGAAGATTCCGATGCCCATAGTAAAAGGGCCCAGCATTTTCATCTTATCTGAGTGCACATGCTGCTCGAAGAAACGAAGTAAAATGCTTCCTTGGCTTCTCAGGACTTGGGTTTCATTTACAGAGAGATTATTTTCAGATCCTAAAAGCTGTTCCTTTTGGGGCCAGTATCCAAGGATGGCCATTGCAATTCCAAAGAATGCGATAAGCACTCCCAAAACAAGGAAGAATCCCGAAGGAGAATAGAGACGGATTTTGCCCCTGACAATAACTACATCTGCCCTAGGCCGGCATCTAACTGGTTTCTTCTCCTCAGTAGCTGGAGCTGTAGAAAGATTTATGTGTTGCTGAGATCTTGCAGAGTCCTGCCTTTTTAAGGCAGCCAGTCCTGTTATGACTCCTCCGGTTGCTATCATAGTTCTATATTGTGCCCTGGGGAGGCAATAAAAGAACAAAAAGCATAAATATCGAGGCAAGCAAAGGTTGCATCTGCAAATGAAAATAGCACTTTGTTAATCTGCAGATATTTCTAGATGATAATAATATTAATGAATCTTAAAAAGCTAATATATAAGAGCTAATGCTCTTAATGGTGATGTAGCAGTATTAGAGATGAAATACTCAGAAGTCTTAATAGACAATTTATCTCTGGATTGGTCTGCAGCAAAATCAGTAATATATTTACCTTGTATGCATTTTAGATAATTTCAACACTTTATTAGTTCTTTTAAAAACTTCTTCTAAAAACTTTTAAAAGACTAAGAACATGGATTCACTCTACATAGGTCCCTTAGGAGATCTTTCCTTAAAGATTTCAGCATATATTAATACATATTTATTCCATCATTTAAAGACGTTTTTATTAAGCCTATTCAGATCACCTGAGTATGAACTACTCAGAGTAGTTCAAACTCAGAACCAGTTTTGTCTTTCCTGATAAAGCTGATCCTCTTTTATGCATATATAGATTTTTTTCCTCCCCTTCTTGGCTCCTCCTGGACTACAACACAAGTAGCTGTAATCCACAGTTTAATTTACCAGATAAGAAATCTCTATAAATTTCAACTTCATCAATTCGAAGCTTCATCATTTATAAGGAAAATTATTCATTTTAGTTAATCAATTCAAAGTTTCATCATTTATAAGGAAAATTATTCATTTCATGGCTGTCTATTACACAAGAAATATTAATGAGCATGGGTTTAAAAAGAGAAAGACATGTCTGACAGTTTCATATGAGTAAGAGTAATAAATGGAAAAACACAGTTAGGCTAACGGGTTCACACTTAAACAGGGGAAGTTTACATTAGATATAAGGAAGAAGTTCTTTACTGTAAGGGTGGTGAGGCACTGGAACAGGCTGCCCAAAGAACAGGTAAATGCCCCATCCCTAGCAGTGCTCAAGGCCACGTCAGAAGGAGCCTGGGGCAACATAGTTTAGTGTGAGGTGTCCCTGCTCATAGCAGGAGAGTTGAAACTAGATGATCTTAAAATCCTTGTGAACCCTAACCATTCTATGATTCTGTGATTCTATAATTGCATTTTATTTTATAAGGCATCTTATAATCAGACTCAAAAATAGTTCCTGAGCTTTATTAATTAATATTAGAATGAATACTAGATAATACTATAGAGTAAACTTATGATATTGTAAGCCAGGTATGAAAAAATCATGTTCTCTCCAGTGGCATTACTAGGCTCAGAGATAAAGTAGGCTGACAGTCTGTTGCAGTGGGAAAGGCTCTGTCGAATTTGGGGATGGCTTAATGAGCAGAGCTAAAGTTGGACTAGGTGAATAATGTGAGAGGCTGAAAAGCAGAGGCAAAGCAAATCAGTGACTGCTTGCAATTCACAGGCCTCAATTTTCATCAGATCTTTTAAAAACCATATTTTTTAAAAAATCCTAGCAGTGCACACACAGGAAAAAAACAATTAGATGGATCATGGTATGAGAAACAGACAGATGTACATTGGGGCTTTATCATAGATTTTCAACACTGTAAGTAGGTGTCACATAAGTATATCTATGAACAGAAGTCAGTCCAACTCACCCCATATGAACTTGATTATGGAATTAATAGGGAATTTGAGAAAGGGGCTAAGAGGAGGGGCTAATACAAAATATATATATATATCTCCACTGTTAATTTAGATGACAGACAGAAAAAGTAGCAACCTGAACTCCCTCCCTGCCACCAACTTAATTCAAGGACAGAGTACTTCCTTTCTCTGTGAGAAACCATTTCTTTATGAAGAAAGACTTGAAAAAAGGCCTATGGTGCTAAGTATACAGCATTTTCTGAAACTTCTGAAGGAAATTCATAGCATTATTCCAAAAAATCTCTGAAATTTCNACAAAATATATATATATCTCCACTGTTCATTATTACATCTCCACTGTTAATTTAGATGACAGACAGAAAAAGTAGCAACCTGAACTCCCTCCCTGCCACCAACTTAATTCAAGGACAGAGTACTTCCTTTCTCTGTGAGAAACCATTTCTTTATGAAGAAAGACTTGAAAAAAGGCCTATGGTGCTAAGTATACAGCATTTTCTGAAACTTCTGAAGGAAATTCATAGCATTATTCCAAAAAATCTCTGAAATTTCTCTTGTACTGTCATGTTTCATGTTCCTCTGGAAATTCTCACCCTTTGCAATTCCCTTCCATTTTTATGCTGTCATCTGAGCAATTTCCATAGTTTGATGCCAAGTAATTTGTTGAATGCTTCATGAAAAGCCTTTTTTTTATGTAACAACTGAAAATCCCCCAAAAAAAGTTATCTGACCTTGATAGACTTTAAAAATTAAACCAAAACTTTCTCACATGCTGATGTGTTTAAGGGTTTCTGCCAAAACAAAAGATCATTATTCTGCAAAACAATGCTTTGAATCTCTAGACAGAAATAAATACAACTTGTCCATTATAAAAGCTGTTGTGTTTTGTCATTACTCAATTAAATGTAGTTAGCTTTCTCTCTGAAATAAATTACAATAATGTTAGCATATCTTTACTGAAATGAATAATGATTTAACTATAATCTAGTTTATTCCATTATTCTTTTCCAAATCCCAGATCTCTGGGTTGGGGGGAAAAGGAGTTTCCATATTCATGTGATATTTTACAGGCACACATCACTCACCCTGTCCATACTCAGGGCTGCCAAGGAACTCCACAGGTAAAGCAGGTTAGGGCTAAACCACTCTCTGCCTGTTGGTAAGATTTGTTATGTTGTTTACTGTACTGTGCTTATCACAGCTACCTGGATTACACCAAAGGATGAACTGTGTAAACTCACATTGTCTTAAGTATTTTAAACAAATGTCTAGCAAGAGCTCTTCTCTAACTCTGAAAAGAAGAACCAATAAAACCATTCCTAAAAATTACATCTTGAAGTGTCTTTCTATAGAAAGCTCTCATTTGCAGATTTTGCAAAAAACTGCAGGAAAACCACATCTCAATTTCATTATTAACTGAAGGACATATAGAAACTGAGACCTCTTGAAGTTAGACAGGAAGCAAGATCTCTCTAGCCATGTGGCTGACTTCCTCACAGCATTTCAGGAGAACATGTTGTTCCTCTCTTCATTTTACCTGCATCAGAACTTGAGCACAGGGGAGAGCAAGTCTGGCAGTAACAAAGTATATTTTATACACAGAAAGACTCTTCCCTGAGTTGTTCACATCAATATTATTAAGTCTTCTTCATGGAAAAAACCACAACGAGGTTTGCAAATAATAATTTGTAATAAGCTACAGTGTTGGCAAAGCTTATAGGCTACTTAACAGCTGAATTTTGATCTCTTCTACATCTAGTAAAATCAATGGTGTTAACAGACATATCGCTATGAGATGATTTCATTTCACAATGACAGCTTTTCAGAAATTAATTACAAGGAAGTGCATATTAAGATGTAAATCTTTTTTTTTTTTTTTTTTAAGGAAAGGTTACATTTAGAATAAAGTGACATTGTATACACATTTGATTTATTCTGCAAATCTTTTTAGTTTGCCCACATAACAGCCATAAAGGGTGCCGGTGACAAATGCTGCTTCTCTTATTTAACTTAGTACAGTGATTACATTTCATTTTACCCTCGAGTTAATTCAAACTTCTGAACAAGCAAAGGCTTAAAAGACTGACTCAGAGGTAAATAAAGATTGCATGAAGAGCTCAGACAGCATCTCTTTGGTGGAACTGTGAATGACACAGGCTGGCTCTAAAACGAATGATAAAATGGATGTGGAATACAGAACAAAAAGGAAGGGACAAGCCTGTAATTCATTTTATAAAACACAACTGTCTTGCTGATACAAAAGCACCACAGCTGCTAAATTTCTTTTGAACAAATGTTGAGTGACTCTCTAACCTCATAGCTGCTCTCTTTGTTTCATCTTCAGCAAGAACATCAAGTCCAAAGGTGAGGACAGCTTAAGGTTTTAGTCTTGAAAGAAGCAGTGGCCCAGATTTACATCTAGATTTAGCTTTGCTTTGCAATGTGGTGTTGTTATGGAGTGGCCTTGACACCAGCCCTTTCAGCCACTCAAAGATCGGCCAAGAAAAGCCTGTTTTGGTAGAGATTCTGCAAAGCAGCTCCCACTCACCCTTTCTCTTAAACTCTCTTTGCTTTGTTTACACAGGAGAATGACTCAGGCTCTTGATGCTTCAGTTCTAGCCTCTTCAATAGCCATCATCAAGATGGACTTCCCACAGGCTGCAGTTCATCATGCACTGCTCCAGCGTGGGTCCCTCAAGGGGTCACACATCCCTACCAGCAACCCTGCTCCAGCATGGGTTGTTCTCTCCATGTGCCACAGGTCCTGACAGAAGCCTGTGCCAGTGTGGGTTTTTCACAGGGTCACAGCCTCCTTCAGACAACCCCCTGATGTGGTGTGGGGTCCAAAGCTGGGTATCTGCTCCCGTATGGAACCTCCATGGGCTGCAGGGGCACAGCTGCCTCACCATGGTCTGTATTACGGGCTGCAGTGGAACCTCTGCTCTGGAGCACCTCCTGCCCTCCTTCTGCAATGACCTTGGCTTCTGCTGTTTCTCTCACATATTCTCACTCCTCTCTCTGGCTGAAGTGGCACAGCAACTTTTTCCCTTCTTAACTGCATTATCCCAGAGTCACTACCACCACCGCTGATGGGCTCAGCCTTGGCCTTGGCCAGTAGTGGGTCTGTCTTGGAGCTGGCACTGGCTATAATGGACATAGGGGAAGCTTTTAGCAGCTTCTCACAGAAACAACCCCTGTAGCCCCCTACTACCAAAATCTTCCTACACAAACCTAGTCCCGTAACACCTGCAAAAGTATGGGTGAGTAAGGAGCCAAAGGGGGGCTGCAGACCATCTAACAAGAAAATACTAGAGCCAGAGGATGAAGTTCATGAAGGAAAGGTTTGCAGACATGATGCAAAATAGGTAATGATAAAAGAAGTGTCATCTTGGGATGTGGATGACATCTGCTTTTTTTTTTTTCTTATATTACACTGGCTACCCAAGTCAACGCTGCCCAAAGAAGCTGAAAGGGATTCTCCTTTATTACCTTTCCATATAGGGAAAGGTGGTTCAGATGCTCAAGAAAAGGCTGTCATAAAGGAAATATGAGAAAAACAGCTTTCAGAAAATACTTTGTTGTGAGTAACCACTAGACTTACATTCACCAAGCAACAAAGTCAAGAGGTCAAAAACAAAGAAATGATAGATTCACACTGTGTTACACGGGTAAGGCATAAGTAAATTATCATAGACACACTGTAATTTAGCACAAGTGGATGAGGATCCCTCTTTTGTACCAATACATCAGGCTATCACCTGATGTGAGACAGAAATATGGTGCATTTATGCTGCTAGCATTACCCACACCTGACTTTGACAGCCTAGAGCTAAAAAGGGAGGCAGGTAACCTGGGATATCACTAGAGTAGCTGCATCACACAGAGCAAACTGAACAGCTTGGACATGTCCACAGGGAGGTATGGCAGATAAAAGGAGTGACTCAAGAGTCCTTTTGAAACTATGAACTGTCTATAGAAGTAATGCCCAGTTAGCCTTTGGAAGCTAAGCAAATGACAAAGTGGGTGGGATAGGATTTCATGGGATTTGAGTCTGGTTGACTCACTGATTGATTATCCCAGATATAAGAGATGTGTCAACTGCAAGAACCAATTACAGACTGCACATTTCTGTTTTAAGAGGAACTGAGGCAAGAGCTGCTATTTAGACAATGGCTCCAGTGCTAAGCAGCTTAGGAAAATCTGAAAGATGTGTGCAAGAGCACAGATTCAGTGGAAGGAACTTCAGCATGTTTTAGTGGCTCCAGATAACTTTTCCTGGTTCCACAAACTATAAGCTACTTATTATTTTTACCCAAGAGGCTGCTACCTTAATATCCCTCTTTCTTAAAATCCCTATTTCCTTCTTAATGACTAGCATCATCTCAACTGTACTGCTGTCAACTAACTTTTTTTTCAGAGATGTGACTGAAAGTGACTCAATTTCAAATTTTAACAAGAGGACAAATTTTAACATCAAGGAAAGTTTCTTTTACCTTTGAAAAACCTGGATGTCTTGAAATGAAGCAAGTGTGTAAGAGACTGCTTACTTGTAAAATATTTCTCACAATAAAGAATGCAAATAATAAAGTAATAATAGAACTGATAATATAACTGAGTAGACAAATCAATATTAAGCTTTATTTAAGACATTCATACTTTCCTCCCAACATACAATTATACATATCAATGTTATCGATGCATAGATGCTGTCATCTGGTACAATCTATTCTATTCCAAAGATAAAAATATGCAACTTCATAGTCCCAAGGGAATTAATCATTCTGGTAGTGATGATACAGCAACAGCAAAACAGAGAGTAGTTCCACAAGAAGCAGAAAAAGCCACCTCAAATTACATTTTTATTTAACAGTTTAACAAGCAGCCCCCTTGTCCTGGGTTCAGCAGTTGCAGTCAGTTTTTCTTCTCTTTAGTAGCTGTGTTTTG